>MU106116.1:0-87848 GCA_012274485.2 Sinapis alba
CAAGAAAGTCTGACTGATTTTGAATTATAATGAAAATTTAACAAAATCCTACAGAGAAATTCTAGAATAAAATCGTACCGAACAAATGATGTTCGATTATCTTTGAGAATCACGAGAAGAACTGGCAAGAGAAGGAAGATTTAGACCGGGGAAGAAGAACAAAATAAAACGAAAAGGGTCGTTTGAAAAGAAGGAAAAAAAAATAAACTAAAAAAAGAGTGACAGCTGGAAAATCGAATAGAAGGTTTGGTGTTGCAAAGAAGATCCAAACTTTACTTTAAGCGCCCACACCCGTCATCTCTTAACAACTGCCACGTTGATGCTAAGTCAGCATTCCACAGCCGAACCCATTTTGGGTTTTTGTTTTTCTTTGAGGTTGCAGTAATCTAATCTGTACCTATGAGTTTCGATTTAACCGCAGATTTGAAGGCTCATTGTTAATCTAATCTGTACTAAACAGATCAAGAAACATCTATACAAAAAAACACAGTGGCCACTAATGCTAAAGAAAATGTGGATTGTATAATGGGTCCACAATAAAAAAAAGTATAAAAAGTACGAATAGTCTCAACATTTTTGTATTAATAATCACGAATAAAAACAAGAGAATGAAACTTTAACAGGAGAAGAAGAAAAAACGAAACAAAACGAGATATAGTAAGTCAAAATTGTATATATAAAAAAAACTGTATGAATATATAAATGATGGCATTTTTGAATGCTTCTTCTCTCTCATCTATCTCCTTTCTCTCTCGACAAAAGTTCTTCTCGCGAGTACGTCTCACTCTCCGGCGTACGGCTGGCGCGTCTGCGCGAATGCCACCGCCGGAGGGGTCTCTTCTTCTCCTTCTCGTTTTCCTCTTTGCTCTTGGCTGCATTTGCCTCCCTTTTGCTCGATATGCTGGCGTTTCTAGGTTGAGGTTCGTGGAGACCGGTGGATGCTTCATTCGCGAGGAGCAGATACATGGTGGAAGGGGCTCCTTTTATGGACTGCGGTGAGGGTCTAAAGAGGCGGAGCGGTTTAGAGTCGGTTTTGGATCTGTGGAGCGATTCGTTTTCCCCTTTACGGATCTCTCCGGTCTTCATCGTCGTGGAGTGGCAGCGAAGGGCCTTGTCGCGGCTAGGTTCGGCGGTGTTTAGCTCCTGCAGATCTTGTGTTTTGTGCTTGTTCGGTGATGGTGGTGGTTTACTTAGGGTTTCTTCGGGTTGGAGAGATTCCGGTAACCTCTAGTCGTTACCAGGAGCGCTTCGGTCTTGGTTGGAGTCGGAGGCGATGTTTGAAGGCGGATGTAATCGTGGTGAAAGTGTCCTGCTTGATTCATTGTGTGTGTATTTCTGGTTACTCTTCGACGAGTCGTCTATGGCTTTGAGAAGGTCTCTAGATGCGCCACAGCTTCTTCGGAGCTCCCACTCCCGGCGTCCTGTTCAGTCTCTCCGAGAGTTTGGCGACGGCTTCACTTGAGAAGTTAAGTCTCTTGTTCTTCTTCGTTATATCAATCCTTTGGCTTAGGGGTTGAATTGTTAGCGGTCAAGCAAGTGGTCCTTTGGTTCTCAAAGGCCAGGGATGCGTAGACGGTTCTCGAGAGAGTCATTCCCCGTCTCAGAGCCGCATCATGTCCATGCTCACATCCCGGCGCCGTAGTGTTCTATGGTGGTGTAGCTGACCTTTCTTGCAGGTTTCGGGACTGCTTTCCAGGTCGTGGCGGTGGAGACCACCCATCTTTGTACAGGTCTCGTTGATGGCTGAAGCGAGTGCTTACTCGTTAAGGTAGTGATTCAGGCGTTGTGTGGCGCTTCTTTCATTCCGGCTTTGGTGGCATCCGTCAGGCATTGGTATGTATTTGAACTCTCATCTTCGGTTGTCTTGTGCTTCATAGACAGAGAAAGTGATGAGCTTTGTGGAGATCATCAGGAACTAGCTACTCCGGAAACGTCAAGGGAACTCCCGGCATCCGAGGAAACAAGGAGAACTTCACTTTCCCTAGAGTTACGTTGACGGTTGAGAACGGCTACCGATATCGAAAGATTTCGAAAAACAACCTAGCGGAACGTACCAGGTTTAGTGGGTGGGCAAAGCTAGGTTTGTAATAGTTAGATCTCGACATTTTGTTCAAAACAAGCTTGTAACCGTATCTGATTCCCGATTTCGGGCAGATTATATATATATAACCGTATTTTAATATATATATATATATATATATATAAATGATGGCATTGGTTTGTTTTTGTACTATTCAGCTCATTCCAATTATTTCGAGTATTGCTCTAGAAATCTTGGTTTGTTGTGTAGCCGTCTGACCGCGGTGTAACCGGAATAGCTGAACATTGTTGATAGATTATGTGATTAGTTCCAATTTAAGTCTCTTTCAGTTGAGCTTTTATTTCGTCTAATTTATGTGCTAAATTTATTACAATGTAGATCCTTACAGATTTTCACCCACTCCATGAAAGCTAGTATATTTATAATTAATGCAATTTAACGAGTATTCACAATAAATAATATCTCTATTTCCTTTATTTTTTTCTTGTGTTTCTTTTAAATCAAAAACAAATAGCCACACCAGTTATAGTCCAAAAGCATTCAAGTGAAGCCAGACCGACGAAAATGACTAGTTGTTTACTTTTATTAAGTTAAAAAGACTTATCATGTGAAATGGACAAAATTTTCTGAAGTTATATCATATGATTACATCACGTTGAAAAGGATTTTCGACAAATAAACTAAAGAAAATGAAAACAAGTTCTCTTTTTGTATGTTCAATAATATTTGCCATTAAAAATAACAGAATAATAAATTTTCATAAACTAAAACATTTGACTTAAACAAACAATATTAGCTAAGACAGTCGAGGATAACAGATTCGACTTAAGTAAACAAAATTAAAACAGTTGTGGATAACAAAATTAAATAATTCAACCTAAATAAAAAAAATTAAGACAACTTAGGATAATTAAATTAAAACATTCAACTTAAATAAAACAAAATTAAGGAAACCTAGGATAACTAAATACAAAGGAGTTGGTGAAATTAAAAAAATAAAAAAACAAAGACATTTTAGTTGAGATATATTTTGAATAAAAATTGCATAAAAAACTATAAAATCGACAAAAATCTACATTTTAAATCTCGGAGTTCAACTACTAACATTTTAAATAATGAAACTTGTTTCAATAACATATTAAAACTTTAAAAATACTTTTAATTATTTTAATTAATAAAAACTCAATATAAATTCTAAAAATTGAATAAAATTTAGGATAAAATCAAGAAAAAATAAAAAAAATAAAAAAATAAAAAAATAAAAAAATAAAAAAATAATAATAATAATTAAAATAAATAAATAGTAAAAATCGATAAACAAAAATCTGGAAACAAATAAAAATTTAAAAAATAAAAAATAAAAAATTTAAAACTGAAAATGTAAAATAGTTTCAAAAGATTGATAAAAAATCTAAAACACAAAAATTCAAAAAATAAAAATAAAATTTAAAAATTTGACCCCCCCTCCAAAAAATATAATTGAAAATGAAAAAGTACTTGAACACAAATATCTTTGGTGTTTAGGTAAGCATGGGCGTTCGGGTGTCCATGTTCGGATCCTTTAGATCTAGAGATTTGGATCCAATAATTTTTTTTAATTTTTTAATTTTTATTTATTTTCAGAATTTTTTAAAATTTCCTATTTTCTAATTTTTATCAATTTTACAGTTTTTTAATTTATAAATTTCTGATTTCCTGAATTTTTGTATTTTTGATTTTTTATCATTTTTTAAAAAGAATCAAATTTTATTTGTTTATATTAATTAAAATAATTAAAAGTATTTTTTTTAAAAAAAACCGTCACATTACCAATCTTTATTTGTTAATGAACAATAAACGATTAATTTTAACGTGTAAAACAAATAAGTTAATTTTAATGTTTAATATTTTATTGAAACAAGTTTCACTATTTAAAGTATTAACAATTAAATTCCAAAGTTTAAAGTGTAAGTTTTGCCAACTTAAAATTAATGCGAGTGTTAGCAATTGAATTTCATGGTTTAAAGATAAATTTTTGCCAACTTAAAATTAATGCTATTTTCCCTATTTTGAATCGATTTCTTCTTTTTTTTAATATAAGTAGAAATGCTAAACCGACTGTAGTTTGAGAAGGAAAAAAATAGTAAATGAGTAGGAAAATAAAGACCACTCATAAAGAAAAGAAAGTGTTGAACCGAAAGAGTCAGTAGCTTCATCTTTCATCTCCACTACAATTTATATTCCATTGTCGTTACCTTTTTGTGTGTTTTGCCGACTGTTACCTGTAAAGGAGTTAAGGATCCATGTCCAAACCTTCGACTTTCTCTCTCTCTGCTTCCTCTAATTCAGAAACTTCAGCTACCCCTTGCCTTTCTCTCTCGATCTAGTGAAGAAACCGACTTTAGCAAGGAGTTAGAAAAAATAACAAAGTGCGCGACTTTCAGCCATGGAAGCCATAAGAAAGCAAGCGGCCAAGCTCAGAGAGCAAGTTGCTAGGCAACAGCAAGTGGGTTTCTTTCCCTTTTTATTTTACCTTTTCTGTGTCATTAGATTTATTCCAGAGATAAATCTGGAAAAATTGATTATGTGGGTTTCAATAAAGGTGGAATCTTGGATTTGCTCATGTTTAATTTTATAGGATTGACTGACGTAGGATTTGGTAGACCTTTGCTTGTTTTAGAATCAATTTTGCCTTTTTTTACTGTGATTTTTAGATATTTCATTACGTTATCACTTCAGACAAGATTTGTGTATGTTTCTTTCTTGTTTAAAACTATAGTTTATTGTGCAGGCGGTTTTGAAACATTTAGGGCATGTTAACGCGGATGCTGTGGTTGTTGATGAAGAAGAGCTTCATTGTCATCAGAAACTTCAAGAACTATATAGCTCTACTAAGGCTGCAAAGGTAAGAAAATGATAAATCTTTAGTATTTTTCAAGTAAGGTTTTCTTTAAAGAAATCTAATTAGTTTCTTTGCTCACAGCGTTTGCAAAGGAACATTGTTCGTGGACTAGAAGGGTTCATTGCAACAGGCACCAAAGTTGTAGAGATATGTAAGTTCTTGTTCTTTTTTTTTAGTTCATCTCATTTATACACTTCTTGGGATCATATTAGGATTCTTGTATCCATAACAGGGTTGAAGTTTGCTGAAGATTTTAAGAAATATGGAGATGAGAATCCTGATGCTAATACTCCTCTCTCAAGAGTTGCTCATCACTTTGGGACCTCTTACAAGTCTGTGGAAGATGGCAGGGAAACTCTACTTGGAGTTCTTAGTGAGCAGGTTAAACTTTTGGAATATTTTTCATTTCATTTAAAAGTTTATAAACTAAAGCTTCAGGGTTTGATTTGTTTTAGGTTTGTGAGCCAATTCGTACAATGATATATAGTGCGCCGTTGGAGGATGCAAGGCATTTAGTGAACCATTACGACAGGTTGAGACAAGAAGTCGAAGCACAGGTAAAAAGTCTTTTTTTTTTTCTCTCATTTGTTTTCAGTCAATTTGTAATTTAAAAAAAAAACACTTTTTAATGAATAGGCGACTGATGTACTGAGGAGAAGAGCAAAGTTGAAGGAATCTGATGTTTCTGAAGAGGCTTACATGAAGCTTAAGAACTCTGAGTCGAGATTAGCTGAGCTCAAATCAAGCATGAAAACCCTTGGCAAAGAAGCTACCAAGGCTATGGTAGAAGTTGACAATCAGCAGCAGAGCATAACTTATCAGCGCCTCCGTACCCTGGTAGAAGCTGAGATATCATATCATCGAAATGCTCTTGATATCCTTGATAAGCTACACTCTGAGGTCAGTAACTCAGCTCTCTGTGATAAACTTGAGATAATGAATAATAGTACATACTGATGTTAGATGTCTTCTTCATGTTCAGATGATTGCTGAGGAAGAAGCTATTATAGAATCATCACCAAAGTCTCTTCCTTTACATTTAGAGGATACTGTTTCTCATCCCAAAGAAGAAACGAGTGCCAGCAGTCACAGCGGAGAGATCAAATCAAATCACCAAGGAGAAACCAAGCATACTCCCCATGAAGAGGTAATCAAACCCAATCCAATGGACGACATGGAGTCTAGTCCTGAAGTTGAAACCAAATCCAAACCTCAGAAAGAAATCAAGTCTTCTTCTAGTCCACAGGAAGACATCAAAACCACCAATGGATCTGATGACCATCACAGTCAGCAACTTCTCAGTCAAAATGATTCCTACTTTCTTGCAAAGGTATAATAGTCTTTCGAAACACTCCAAACTCGGTCAAGAACAAGAGTAATGTGTTCTTGTTTTTTTTTTTCTTTGACAGGTTGTGCACCCATTTGATGCTCAAGCGCCAGGAGAACTGAGTCTAGCGGTTGATGATTATGTCATCGTGCGACAGGTACACTCTTTTCTAAACAATACAAAACAGAGAAAGATCGGTCGGTCTAACAGTTTTGGTTGTGTTTCATGAAACGAATTGTAGGTGGCTGGGACAGGCTGGTCGGAAGGAGAATACAAGGGCAAAGCCGGATGGTTCCCATCGGCTTACGTGGAAAAACAAGAGAAAGCTCCTGCAAGCAAGATTGTGGAAGCAAACCTTAACCAGCAGCAATGATCTCTTTCTATAACATATGCATATATATACACATACATACATAGTGTATGATATGTTTGATGTTTCCACGAGTACATATGATCGATCATTGTGTGTTTTCTTCCTTGTTATGTATCATCATCATAAGTCTTACTACTCTTGAGTCGTTTTCTCCTATCTTAACGTACGTTTGTTTGATGGGTCCTCTGTTTTCTTATGTAATATTTACTCTGGAAAATGATAATCATCTTCCGTCCTATTTTGGTGTTTGTCTCAGTATCTCTTTTTGCTTCTTTAATTGGAGAAAATCAACACGAGCAGGTGGAGTTACAAGTTGAATTTGGGTTTTTACGTTTAAGTCTCAGATCTCAAATAATGGCCTGAGTCTTTTGGTCTAAGTTAGGGAGGGAGCCTCATGTATGTAATATCACCACCACAAGGTCTGATTTGCAGTTCTTTATAACTCAACTCTTTTAAATATAAAGATGCATGCGCATGCAGAAAAGGAGGTTTTAAGGTATGTGTTTCTCATGGCTGTAGCCACCAATAATCGCATTATCCACTACATAAGCTGAATATGCGGCTGCTTCAGCTTGTGCTTGTCGTCAAGCTATTTGGTTCAAACGAGTGTTAAAGGAGGAAGGATATGAGGTAGAAGGGAGCACTGAGACCTAGTTAATGATGGAGAAGTAAAAAGTAAGCTTGGAGCATTTTGGGTCAGAGAAAAAATTGCAGACATTTTCACAAAACCACTAGGAAGAGAGAGGTGTTGGAGAATATGAGAAATAGATTTGAGATTTCCTCAGCTGAAGATAAAGCTAAAACTTAAAGAGATCAAGTTTAGTTTAGGGGAGGTTTGTTGAAGCAAATCAACAGATAAGATAAGAGCAGGTGAAGTTGCAAGTTTGCATTAGTCTTTGATCAAATTATGGTCTGATTCTTTCAGTCTAAGACTCTAAGTTGTTACTTTACGAGTTTTCTGTTTCGATTGTAAGGCTATCTAAGAGAGAGCCATTCCTTTCATCGAAGAAGATCAGAGTTGAAATCATTCTGAGACATCGAACCGGGTTAGAATCTTAAGACTCTGTTTCTGGTTTCGGTAATAAAAGTTGATGGGTCCTCCTCTGTTTTTTGACAGTTCCTTTAAAAAGCTTCAAGCTTTTAACGTTTCTCAGCTTTTAACGTTTCTCTCAAGAAGCGAGAATCTGAGATGAAGATGGATTCTCCGTCACTCATAGTATACAACAAGATGCTCAAATCTTTCGCCGACACTAAAAGCTTCACGAAAGTTTTGTCTCTGTTCGCTGAACTGCGAGGAAACGCCTTATATCCTCCTGACAATTTCACTTTACCCATCGTTCTCAAATCAATCGGACGTTTGAGGAAGGCTGCAGAAGGCGACAAACTCCATGGCTACGCTGTGAAATCTGGGCTTAAACTCGATCCTTACGTGTGTAACTCTCTCATGGGAATGTACTCTGCGTTGGGTAAGATGGAGATCACTCGCAAGGTGTTCGACGAAATGCATGAACGAGATGTTGTTTCTTGGAACGGGCTGATTTCTAGTTACGTCGGGCACGGGAGGTTTGATGATGCCGTTGCTGTTTTCAAGCGGATGTGTAAGGAGAGTAGCTTGAAGCCTGATGAGAGTACCATCGTCAGCACTCTCTCAGCTTGTTCTGCTTTGAAGAATTTGGAAGTTGGTGAAGGGATTCACAGGTACGTTGTTGTTGGCACAGAGTTTGAAACGAGTGTTAAGATTGGGAATGCGTTGGTGGATATGTTCTGTAAATGCGGGTGTCTAGATAAGGCTAGAGCTGTTTTTGATGAGATGGGAGGGAAAAAAAATGTCAAGTGTTGGACTAGCATGGTCTCTGGGTATGTTAGTAACGGTAGGATTGATGAGGGTAGAGAGTTGTTTGAGAGAAGCCCTGTTAAAGATGTTGTTCTGTGGACAGCTATGATGAATGGGTATGTTCAGTTTAACCGGTTTGACGAAGCACTCGAGCTGTTCAGATGCATGCAAAGCCAAGGTATTAGACCTGATAACTTCGTGCTTGTCTCTCTCTTGAAAGGTTGTGCGCAGACGGGGGCTCTAGAGCAAGGGAAGTGGATCCACAGGTACATATATGAGAACAGAGTTAGAGTAGATAAAGTAGTTGGTACTGCTCTTGTGGACATGTATGCTAAATGTGGGTGCATAGAGACAGCTCTGGAGGTTTTCTACGAAACAAAAGAGAGAGACACTGCTTCTTGGACATCGCTTATCTACGGTCTTGCCATGAACGGGATGTCAAGGAGAGCTATGGACTTGTACTACGAGATGGAAAACGGCGGTGTTAGATTAGATGATATAACCTTTGTCGCGGTTTTAACAGCCTGTAATCACGGTGGATTTGTAGGAGAAGGACGTAGAGTGTTCTATTCGATGAGCAACGTACATAAGATCCAGCCTAAAACAGAGCACTATAGCTGCATGATTGATCTACTATGCAGAGCTGGTTGTTTAGATGAAGCAGAGGAATTAATAGATAAGATGAGAAATGAAGGTGATGAAACTTTAGTTCCTGTGTACTGCTCTTTGCTAAGCGCTGCTCGGAACTATGGGAATGTGGAGTTAGCAGAACGGGTAGCGGCAAAGCTTGAGAAAGTGGAAGTTAGTGATTCAAGCGCTCATACTCTGCTGGCAAGTGTATACGCATCTGCCAATAGATGGGAAGATGTGACGAATGTGAGAAGCAAAATGAAAGATTTGGGAATCAGAAAGTTTCCTGGATGCAGCTCTGTGGAGATTGATGGGGTTCCTCATGAATTCATTGTTGGAGATACATCATCATCATCATCATCATCTCACCCAAAAATGGATGAGGTTAACACATCAAACTACAAACTGGATGTTGAGTTTGGAACATGAAGTAATTGAAAGTTGACACTCTCTTGTGTTAGAAACTTAGTAGGCAACCTATAGCAAAATCTGATACTTTTACGTTTTCTAACTGCTGCCCTTAAATCATGAACATTCTGCTTTTATGGTATCAGTTTCTTACTGATCTTCTCTAACTCAGTCAAGGTTGACTTCAATGATTATTTCAAAAGACCTAAATTTATGATCTTAACAAAATTCAACACAGCTCACCTCCACTAACATCTAATGCAAGGGTTTTTTACTCTCGAGTTTACCGTGCTTTTCATATAGACATTTGTTTCGTTTTAGGTTAGGTCTTAGGACAAAGTTTTCACTAATCCACGATTAAGAAAACCCACTTGAGAGACGTCAAAAAAAGTGGAAACAAATCATTTGTCTGATTGTTACTTGTTAAACAAGGTGCAAGTGTATATCGATTAAGCATGCCTTAAACGCCAATTCCTGGTACATAACATAATCACTCGGCCAAATTCTATTTTTGATATAATCTAAAACCGGGTTAATTTCTGACAAAAGAATGGTGTTTACAGAAGAAATGAAACTTTCCTTTCCAAACCGGATTCATCAAGCTTCTTCTTCTTCGCTGCTCTCTAACAAAACAACATCCTTCTGTGTCTTAGCTCTCTTACTTGCTCTGCTTCTAGACGTATCATCATCATCCTTTGTTGCATCTTCAACAAGTTGTCCAGAGACCGCATCATGTCTCATCACTTCTAGAATCTTGTCTCCGTACTTGTCTGTTTTCAGTTTTCCTATAATTCTCTCCAACTGCAAAATCCAACCCATAATACAGCTTTAACAGAGAGGATTACATATACAAAGATATATAAAAACGACAACTCACCTCTTGTAATGAATCTGGTTTCTGGGAACTTATCAAGCCAATCTGCTGTGTTGAGAGGACCGTGTGAGGGAGCATGCTTCCATGAGCTGCAGATATCTCTTTCCTTAGCTCGTCAAGCTTGAATTCTAATCCAGATAATGAACTACTTCTTTTTGATTTCTTGTTCGTTTGTCTGCTTGAGGTTTCCGTTTTAATGGTCTTTCTTCCTGTTCCAGATCACATTGTAGGACAAGTTTTGTTTCAAGAGTTTTTTTTAATTATCTATGAGAGTAGCGCAATCAAGTAATGATTCAGATCCTGAAGCCTTTAGTGTTCATCTGAGCGTGAAAAGAAGGAAGGCAATTCATTACAACTCCTTACCTTGCAACAATTGGTTTGCCAACGGTCCCATTGTTACATAAGCGTTTGTCGAGTATGGTGTGTGCTGGAATTCTTCTTTCTGCACAAAAAAACAACAACTCAGATACAGCCTGAAGAAACTATCTTGAACTGGGTTTATCATCCTGTGTCGGACAGAAAACATGGACAATGATCTTACCAATACCGAGTCAACAATCAGTTTTATCACGAGATGTTCTATCTCTTCTCTCTTTAGCTCGGCACCTAGCCGATCAACAACAACCAAAAAAATATCATAGAGCGAGAGATTTATACATTAAAGATTGTTTGCAACTCAAAGTAATGAAGTGAAACTAACTTAGATCCTTGTGCTTAGTTCTCAGTTTGTCACCCAGCTGCAACATCGTGACTCTTTGATCCTTAGCTTGCATTTCTTGCACCATTGAAACCACGAGCTTAGCTAGGGCTGCAAAAGTCGTGACACCAAAAACTCGTCATGCTATTATTCACATATTGGCTGATAGTTGCTGAGAGAAAATAGCTAAAGAAACTACATGCGCATGTAAGTGGGACATACCCGATACATCAACTTCCTTGACCTCACTTGACAAGGCACAGTTGTCGCACATTCCTAACGGCACATCAGAAAATCTAGAATCGATGGACGTCGTACCAATTCTATCAATAGTAGACAGCTATAAACAAGAATACCGTTGCAATCTTGTGATGGCTCTCCAAAATGACGGAAAAAATCACTTCGACGACATTTTTTTTTTGACTGCAACAACGGAATTCAGAAACTATAGATCATAAGATATCATACAATTTAGAACATTTCAAGATCATGACCCTCTTGAAGCTAGACAAGATACAACACACTAAACAATTAAAGTCACTCTAGAGCGGCCTGAGCAAGGTACATATATCGCTTGGAAGTTGGTACATACATACAAAGTGCCGATTGCCACGTTTGCTACAGATAATATTACATGTGTAATAATGATAATGCGTTCTTCAAGAAAGAAGATATGAAACTGCGTACCTGACAGTATCGTACTATATCATAGAGATTCTGCAGACCAGAATACTCGTAGAAGACCATGGAACTCTGTTGTACAAGAAAGAAAAGCATCAATGAAATTTTTAGAAATGTTTTTAGCACAAATAAGCAGGTTACAGTAAAAATGATGCTTACCTGCCTGGGAACATCACCCGAACGGAAAAAGAGGACGCACTCAGATGGGAGGCCATCACGACCAGCACGACCACTCTCCTGCAGTATGATGTAATGGTGATAAGAAGCAGCCTCATAACCACACTGAGTTTTAGTGGACATGTGTTTAGAACCTGATAGTAAGTCTCCATTGATTTGCTCAAACTGTGGTGGATGACAAACCTGACTACAAAAATTCCCCCATGTGAAGGACGACGGTGATCTTTAGTAAGAGCAATAACTCGCAGGCACAAGAAAGAAATCTGCAGTAAGGAAACTGAAAGTCAAAGTTTAGAAGTACTAACCATCAGGCTTGTTGATTCCCATGCCGAAGGCAACCTGCAACGGAATAATAAGAGTACATCACTATGCCACAAAATAATGGAATGATAACAAGAGGAATACACATACTGTTCCAACAATGACTTGCAACTTGTTCTTACTCCATCTGTGAACATTAACCAACAAGAATCAGGCAATGCAGCAAATTGCACATCGCTAACTGAATCATTAAGCCCTGAGTCATGCTTCCTCAGGGCTGGACCTTACCGCATATGAACTTTTTCTCGCATATTTACATCCATTTCTGCATGGTAATAATCAGCAGAGATCCCTCTTTCTCGTAGTTCTCCTGCAATCTATCACCATTGATTGATTATAAGTGAAAATGTGAAAGTTTTTCCTCCCCAATCCAAAGGTCCACAAGAACAATGATGGTGAGGTCCGAACATATGATGATGTGTCAATTCTAGTTGCAAACCTGTTCACACTCCTTCCGAGAGAAACAATACACTATTCCAGATTCATTGTTAGAATATGATTCCCGTATGAACTCTGCGATCTCATCAACCACAGCTTTACCAACCAGCGACTTTTCTCGCACCTGCAAGACAACTTATTGCTCATGTTAAGGAAGGCCTATAAACTATCCACAGCATGAGGTTAACAAATTTAATTACTAAACGAGTACCGAGTAAAAGAGATTTGGCCTGTTAACACTGCTAACAAATTTGACGCATTTAGGAATATGCAGCATCTCTATCAGATCATTTTGGACCTTCTGTGTAGCAGTTGCCTGCATTAGCGACATAGTAAAAAAAATGAAAAGTTCAACCTTCCAAAACATATATGAAAGGTGGGAGAGATCAACTTAGAATAAAGTTGATCATTCTGATAAGCATAATAAGGGGAGCACGCTCCTCAGTGTTGAGTGATTTAAACTTTCAAGAAGAAAAAGAACGTACGGTTAAAGCCACCATGGGAACTTTGGGAAACTGAGTTTTCAGAATGCTCAAGTTCTTGTAATCAGGGCGAAAATCGTGACCCCACTGACTACAACAATGAGCCTCCTGCAAAGCCAAAAAAAAATTAACATTCAAATATTGGGTTACAAAGTAAGAAACTAAAAGCAGGAAGGACTTACATCAATTGAAATAAGAGAGAGGCGACCAGCATTGTGACACTTTTCAAGCTTCGACATGAATCTTTTACTCTTTGATACCTTTTCAGGTGTAACATATAGTATCTTAAGGTCATCTTCACCCTTTTCAAGTGCCTTGTACACAAACTTCTCATTTTCCTTACCAGAAGTAGAAGTCAGCATGTAAGCTGAAATCCCTAGAGCAGCCAAACCCATAACCTGAACATTATATAAAGGGATAAGTAAACTAAACACTTGTAAGAAGTAGTTTGAAGTTAATAGTTGTGTAAACTTAGCTGCCTCAATGCTACAAAGTGTACCTGATCCTGAATGAGTGAAAGTAAAGGGCTGACAACAAGAGTTGTACCACCACTAAGTATAGCAGGAAGCTGATAGCAAAGACTCTTCCCACCACCTGCTGCCATGATCACCAGGACATCTCTTCCCGCCATTATAGCGTTAATAATCTGTCGTGTTATCCAAGGAAACAAAACGGCATACGCATCATTGTCTTGAAACAAAACGGCATACGCATCATTGTCTTGAAACAAAATGCAGAAGCAAAAGTAACTTACTTCCCTCTGGTTGGCTCTGTATTTGGATATACCGAAAGTGTTAAACCTAACGTCATCAGCACGTGAATCCCACTCGAATGGTTCGGACCAATTCTCCACAGCACTCGAGCCATCAGGACAAGAAGATGCTGCGACAGGGGTGGTTCCTGAAGCTGTTACTGCTTTTAACAATGTCTTAAGCTCAGACTTTCTCTCGTATAATCTGTCTTGATGCTCTATCAATGCACTTATCTGACCTATAAGATTGATTCCCATCAAAGAGAGAATTAAATAGCAGAAACCGAATCGCAAATTCGAAGAAAATAAAGGTAACAAGTGAACAAGTGTAACCTCGAACATCGTTGATCTCAAGCTCTAAGCTTTGAAGCTCTTCCTGAATCGCTTCACTTTCCATTGGTTCGGCGGCTTAATCAACGGTCTGTTTTCTTTACCCTTCCGTCGTCGGCGTCGCGGCTCTTTAGCAAGAGGTGAAGCAAGAATATAGTGGGCCTTATAAGAGCTGAAGTATTATAATGGGCTTTTAATATGTTTTCAAAACTTTTTAAAGGTTTTATTAATTCGAACTTTGATTATATTTCAATTTATTTTTTTAATCCGAAAATTCTTTTTAAAAAAAAAAAATTAATAAAATTATTATTTTAAATTTTGAATATTAATTTAAAAAAAACTCTCAAATATAAACTCTAATTAAAAAATAACTAACTGGTCCGAAAAGGGCTTGTGTATGGCCTGTGCTCAACACTCATTTTTATTTTTCATTCAATAGTTAACCTAAATTTTATGTAAATGCCCATATTTTAAATATGATTTACATTGCATGGCCTCATATTAAAATAATTGCTAGATCCGGATCCGTCCCTTAGTTAAAAAATCAAAGGTAATACTCATATATATATTTATAATATATAAATGACAAAGTTAATACTGCTTTTAGTGATACAACCTTTTAAAAATAGATCACAAATTTAATTTAGTTTAATTTAATTTTCATGAGCTTATCAATACCAAATAAATTTATACTTCTACAATCAAAAATACTAGGGGTAGGCTTCCGTGTAAGCGCAGAGTGTGGTAATAAATTATTTTGTCGTTTTGGAAATAGATAATAGTATTGAGATATGTAAAACATAGAAGACAATCAACGAAATGAGACAAAAATACGATTACTATAGAATAAGATAATCAATAAATATCGAAGAAGACTAATCATTGGCAGTAGCACAAGAACATCAAAACATGTATCTCTTGGAATCTCTGAACACAAAGTACATCAAACAACAATGCATTTAAACAGATTCATTCGGAAAGAGATGAAAGTTTTTAAGTTTTGCATTATCTTTTCATATACAATAACAATCAATACAATATTACAAAGAAAAAAACTCACATAAGATAAATCCCCATGAGATTTCAGTAGCTCAATCATTTTTGAGAAATTCTTTTAGATAGTCTATTTTAGTTTAGATAGCTTATTTTAGTTTGTTCTTCACAAAATAGTTTTTAAGGAAGAAAATGACCAAAATAGTTGTTTTTAAAAGTTTAATTTTTTTATTTATATGCATTTATACCTTTAGGATTAACTAATTTAGACTTTAGGGTTTAGAGTTAAAGGGTGAGTTTGGGGGTAGCGTTTCAAATTTTAAAAATAAATAAACAAAAATTGAAAATTTCAAAAAGAAAATATTATTTTGGTTATTTTATTTTTCTAGAGTTATTTTTGTGACAAAAACTTAAAAATGGTTATTTAAGAGAACTGTCTATCATTTTTTGTGAGGAATGAAAGGATGATGTTCATGGAATGGAGGATAACATTTTTATATTGGAGATTCACCGCCTGGAAGAGAGGGGAGATGCATTGAAAAAGGAATTGTGCTGGAAGTGGGTAGAAAGAGTTAAGAAGGTAGTTAACGACATCGATTGAATGCATCCTTAGCGGTTCCAGATGAAACAACACGAACAACAGCTCGTTCTAGAAATTCACCGTGAATACTCGTCTCACATAACTTCCCAGAAACTCTATGATCGGTTTATCAGAGCAGAGGATGGGGATACCACAAACCCTAGAAATCAAAGGTCTAAATTATCGAAGTTGAAGGGTATGAATGGTAACCAAGCAACGACGATGAATAATGCATTCTCTGACCGTAAAGAACAAAATTGTTTCTTGTTAAATTGGAAAAGGAATAAGCATTCCTTTTTATTCTTGCTATTTTATTCATCTACGTTCATTTCCTATTCGTTCCTCTTGTTTCCGGAGTGGTTACCAGTCGAATCTGAAATGTAAATATTGGACTCGGCTAATGTTTTCTATCAACTGATTTTACACATATTTTAGGCTCATTCAATTTAATCTTGAAAAACCCATAAAATATTCTCTTATTTCTTGAATTTTTTACTATATTTCTTATTAATAAATAAATATTAGAAATCACTCAATATTTTCTTTTTAATTATATAAAATTAATAATTTTATTTGATTACTATTTAGTTATGCTTTATGTTTTCTTTTTTAATTTTGAATTTTTATTAAAAGAAAATTTGGATAACAACAAAATATATAAGAATTATCTTTTTATTTTAAATATATATAACTTTGGATAATTCTTACTATTATTAATTTTAACCACTTATTTAATTAAATAGATTTAAAATTTGTTTTAATTTTTGGCTAATGTATATAATTGATTCATTAAGGGTATAAACGATATTAACCGCTCTAATTTTTAACGTGAGAGTTCGGATGTGAAAAATTATTTCGTAAATAATAGTATAGATGTGGCACATCCAAAAATGAATAAAGTGTACTTTATATATATAGATGATTTTTACACTCAAACCAAATTAAAATAATACTCCCTCCGTTTTTAAATAAGTGTTGTTTAACATTTTTCACACATATTAAGAAAGTGAATGAAATGTAATTAAGTTTCTATTAATTACACATGTTTCATCAATAGTATTTGAAATAAATAAAATTATTTATAAAATCAATGCACTTTACAATTAATTTTAAGTTGAAAATAAATAAAATTTGCATGAAAATTTAAAGTAATATTTTTTATGTAACAAAAATAAATGTTATAATGACATTTAATATGAAAGAGAGGAAGTAATAACAATGAGACGAGACATTAAAATTATTTTATATAACTACGGTCTAGCTGGATAACTTTTTGTTCTAAAAAATAATCTAAAAGATTAGAGTAAAAATATAGTTTAACTTCTATTTGATCCCTCTAAATTTTACCTTATTGGTAATAACGTAAAATGAAAAAAGAAAGTTATTTCTATTTTCGCAAAAAAAAAATGTTTTCTCTGTTCTGGTTATGGCAATACTTTTCCTCTTCTGTATAAAAAATCCAAAAATAACTGTCTATATTTTTCTCTTTTTCCTAATTTATTTTTCACAGTTATTCTACATTACTTTACTTAGGTCTGGGTAAAAAATCTGGCCCCGAAGAACCGATCCAAAACCGATCCAAAAATTAGGATCCCGAATCGGATTGGACCCTGAGAAATATCTGAATGGATCTTAAATTGTTATATTTAAAGAATCGGTACCAAACCCAATCCGAACCGAGAACCGAATGATTATCCAAAGATATCCAAAATATAAATATATATATATATATATATATATATATATATATATATATATATTAGTTATAATTATACTTATAATTATTTAAAAATTTTAAATTAGAATTTTAAGTTAAATATAGTAGTTATTTTTGGTACTTTTAAGTATTTTCAGATAAAATATGATAATTTAGATTAAAAATACCCAAACTAAACTATGTCTAATGGGTATTTTGGATAAATTTAGATAATATAGATACAAAATTAGAACTGAACCGAGTATTATGGTTACTTTAAGTACAAATACTCGAACATGTTTTAGATATTTTAGTTATTTGGTTATTTGGTTACTTTTTGGTTTTTATACATGAGAACCGAATTCACCCGGACCCGGAAGGATCCGACGCGAATCCGACCAGAAATTTATAATACCCGAATGAAATCTAATTTCAAAATCTAAAAAAAGACGATATCCAAAAGAATTGTTCCGTACCCGAATGAACACCCGAACGTCGAGGCTTAACTCTACTTATATTACTCTCACGAGGACCCATAGTTTTAAAATTGAAAAACATGTCGGGACCAAACAGCTTTATTAAGAAGCTGCGACCCATACCGAATAAGTAATCAATCCCCCCCCCCCCTACCTCATGCAGTATATAAAAGCAGTACACGACAAAACTACCTTTTTGGCAACTGCGTCATCGCTTCTGTCATTGATTCATTGAATCTTATCTACAATAATTGAAACTAACAGCGAAGCTTTGCATGATTTCATAACACACGTGATAGCATGATTCATGTAACCGATAGAACTCTAATAGCTCCAAATTAGAGCGGCGCAGTGAAACAAACGAAGTAGAGCTAGCAAAGAGAATGGAACAACAAATTGTGTATATTTGGGAAGTGCCAAACGAAACGATGGGAATAAATAAAGTAAACATATAAATCAGAACGAGCAAGATAGTTCAGAGTCGAGATAACTTAATTGTTTGGTCAACAAGACTTTTTTGGGAAGAAGTTTGAGTTCTTATTACCGAGTTTAGGTTTTTAGTTATAATATTTATTTGGCACAGTTCAAAAACTAATTCATCTAACTCGTAATATAAACATAAGCTGATTTAACAAATAAGCTAAACTGAGTTACTTTATGTATATGTTGTTCAGCAAATTAGTTCGTTTGGAACCAGTAAACCTTATATAGCATATTATAATAACTTTCTCAGTTTATTTCTTACCATCAAATAGATACAAATATGCATGATAATTCATGTTGTTGAACCAGGAAAATATTACTCCCTCTGTTTCAGATTAATTGTCGTTGTAGAGTAAATTTTTCGTTTCAAAATAAGTGTCGTTTTATAGTTTCAATGCAAAATTTATTGATTTTTTATTTTAATCTATTTTTCTATTGGTTGAAATGTGGTTAGGTGTATTGGTAATTGTGTTTTTATTTTAAAAATATGTAAAATTAAATGTTTTCTTAATTTGTGTGCTCAAGTCTAAAACGACAACTAAAATAAAACGGATGGAGTATGTATTATAATATTGTGTCAAATATTCAATAGTGACTTAACACAAGCTAATACTTAAATCTTCCTCGTTTTCACGATTCAATGCGTATGGCATATTTCCATTACTGTATTTAGGCCTAACTGTATTATATATTGTACATGGCGCCAGTGGTCGATATAGCTTGTTGTGAGGTGGTCATATGACGTGAAAACTAGCATTTTATTTCGAAATGTTATTATTCTCCAACTAATAATTAATTAGATGACGGCATCAAATTGAAAACGAAATAATTAACTGTTAATTGATGAACAGAAAATAAAAATTTCTGTCAATTTTTAACGGTTGAATATTTTAATTATAATTTTGTGCAGTCAATAATTAGTTAGAAACTAAATATATATATATATAATACTTAAATATTTAATTTATCCATTAAAATACCTAAAAAATTAAAAATAGCATTTTTTTAAAAAAATATATAATTTAAAATATTTTTAAGTTAGATATAATTAATATACAAGATTTTTAACTTTTAAAAGAGATTTTTAAACTTTTACAATAACATATAAAATAATACAAATAATTATAGGTGTATAATATTATTGATGTACTTCATGTTTATAAAATCACTTATGGATAATTTCGTATTGTTTATATCATCATATGCTGTACATTGAATCTCTAGTTTAAATAATCATATGTAATTATATCTACTTTAGACAATTATATATTGTACATTGGCAATATATACACTGCAAAAGTAATCATTTTATATTATTTTATGTTTTAAAAAAATAAAAAAAAATCGGGGATTAAATATCTTATATACTGATTCAAATTGAGAATCTTTTTTAATTTGGAATTATTTAAAAAATATTTAAAGTGATTTTATAAATGTCAAATACATCAACAATACAATGTAATATAATTATTTTGTATAATTTTATGTCATTTTCCACTGTCTCTTTTTAGAAGTAAATATATCATATAATGATTTTATTAACTTGAAAATATTTTTAATTATAATTTAATAAAAATAGATTGATGTTTGTAATTTTTAATCTTATAAAAAACATAACAAAAAGTGAATATTTAATTCTTTAAGTATTTTCAGTCGACAAATGAAATACTCAAGTATTATATGTATATATTTATTCTAAAAGTATAATTAAAATATTTAACACTTAAAAAATTAATAAAACATTATTTTATGTTCATCAGTTAACGGTTAATAATTTTTTCTAATTTTATGCAATCAATTTATTAGTTAGAGAATAATTTTGTCCAAGCAATATTTAAATATTAAAATTGTCAATTTTAAATACTCCAGCAATAAAATGCTCATTGTGACCCATGCGGAATTTTATAAAAAGAAAGTTGTAGTTACATTTTGAAGATAGTATAGCATTTTTAGCAAAAAAAAAAAAAAAAAAAAAAGATAGTATAGCACTCGATCTCTCCACCACGCACGACTCAGACGACCCAAGACGTAACCCTTTGTTTTATTAGTATTAAAATATCTTTAGTCAATACGTAGTATTAATTTTCGTAATACATACGACGGTTGTGACAACTGATGCACACAAATAAATTCAAGACATTTATATTTTCCCTTAATGTGCTGTTATTTTTTAGATCTTTTGTGTTGTTGGTGAAACGTGGTTAATCAGAGGTCAACTTTATCACTCCAATCAACTTATTATATATGTATGTTATATAAAATTAAAGAAAAATAGCTTGAAATCCATCATCAAAACTCGATCGAAAAATATAAAAAATGTATTTGTATCTCGAGTAGATTTCAGATACTTTTGATACGGGTCACATGTCAAGCCATTAATAAACTTACCATTTTAATTTATTTAAATAAATAACTTTTGATAAATTATTAATTTTATTTAAAGAACTCAAAATTATGTACATTTATTAATTTTGATTAAAACGTTGTGGTGAAAGATAAGAGAAAAAGAAGAAAAGAGAAAGAAAAAAAAAAGAGAAAAAAAAAGAAAAATATCTTTCTTTTTTGAAAATCCAGGAAAAATATCTTCCTAAAATACAAAAACAAATTAGTGTTTTTTGTCTATAAAGAAGAGCGATTAGTTAAGACTTGAGAGCAAGAGACGACGGCAGAGGACAGGACACGAGCAATATAATTTAGAGCCATTCAGTTGGATAATGATAAACTGATAAAAATGAGAACGACGACACTCTTTTGTCTTTGTCACATGAATACCTAATCTTTTTCTATCAATAATTATTTTTTACATAAATTCGTGATGTTTTTCTTTTTTTAATTACGTGATGTTCCATGAAAGGAGCAGCTTTCTACATTTAAGGCCTACGGACTTCACAGGGAACATGTTTTCTATGACAACTAAACTGAAAATAGTTGAGACACGTCCGAATACATGCATAAATACACATCGTAGTTCAACAAATACGAAATTTATGAATACTAATACTGAGCCCAGATAGTAGAGATTTTATTCAAAATTAAATATTAGTTTTTATATATAATAACTAAAACATCTACAATAATTATAAAATAAAAATGTAAAATTATGTAAGAAAGAGTGAAATTACAAAAAGATAAACTAGTATATTTATATAAAAGGTTGAATTGGTATAGATGCGTATTATGCTATCATTTTATGCATATAGATTTAATTGCATATATATTTTATAAGAAAGAGAATTCATATTACTCTTATAAATCTATTTTATAAGATAGTTGGAATGAAATATTTAAGGACATGAAATTCCATCAACTCAGATATTTTTCCTTTCTCAAAAAAAAACTCAAATATTTTTAAATTTTGGTTCTGATTCAATTTAGATATATTAACACTTTACAAGTTAATTCAACACATTTTAAATTTGGATTTGTTTCTAATCTTAATATTAATTATTTAAATACTTATTTATGATTAAATACACACTTTAGTTTACAAACTTAGCAAGTTTAAAAAATTTACATTACACAAATACTTGGTGGCATAGTCAGCAGTTGTTAAGAAGAAAAAACATAAACAAGTTAAATTAACAACTAACAATTCTATAAACATGTGAAACTATTTTACTTTGACAATAAAGCAATCTTGTTTAGATTTTAGAAGTAAAATTATTCATAATCCAATTTCAAATACCGTTATCAAAACATAAAAGATCAATATTAGATCAAATAAAATTATTCATAATCCAATTTCAAATACCATTATCAAAACATAAAAGGTCAATATTAGATCAAATACAAAAAATAAACATTAAGCTAAATATTTTAGTTAATTATTCATGTACTGGATATTTATTTTAGGTACTCATTAGAATGTTAGAGTATTTTGGAGTATCTGACATTAAGTTTGGTATTGCTTTATGGGAAATTTTTATTAATGTTTGAATTTTTTTATAAATATGTTTGGATTTTTGGTCTAGATAGAAACCAAAACCCAAAATACCATATTAAAAATTTATTAAACTATTTATATTAGATTTTGTTCAGATTCATTTTTAGTCAGTTTGATTTTTGATTTGGTTTATTTGCCATTCCTAATTTTATGTTGGAGTATTTTTCAAATGGAATAATTGTCTTCTATGTACATAAGAGTATCTCCAACCACACTTTATTTTTTACTTTTTATTTCATTTGAATAAATTTTTGATCCAACCATACTTTATTTTCTGCTTCAAAATGAAGCAATGAATAGTGTTATTTCAAATTTGAAGATCTACTGTACATATTTTCATTTTTTTTAAGATGAATTTTTTCATTGTAAATTGGTCCTTAACTTTTATTTATTCTTATTTTTTTCCAAAATAAACTATATGTTTTAATATAATCCAATTAATTTCTAATTTCAGTTGTCATTTTCATCATATTAGTTTACAATATTTAATATACTTAGTTTATACTAGTAAATAAATTTAAAAATATATAACTCAAAACTATTAAAAATATTTTTTATTTATTTGTATTTATATATCTATGGTATAAATGTATTTTGCTTTTTAAATAAAATCTATTTTGGTTATTTTCCTATTTAAATTTTTTTTTGTGACAAAAACTTACAAAAATCTATCTGAGAAATTGCCATAAACTTAATGAATAATTATTTTTAGCATGCATCACATATTAAATTAACTTTATATGAATTATTTGTGAGAAAGATAATAACTGATGCACACTTGCACATTAAAATCCAAAGCATGATTAGAGGTTATTAGTTCAACTAGAAAGAATTTTGACTATTATGTTAAAAATCCTCAGTTTATTATATGTAGTGGTTTCAGATTTAGGAGGACTATAAACTTCGCTATCAAACTTCTTGATATTAAAAAAAAAGTCTAAAATATACTCATCATTGATAGATTGGGTACAGAAGGCTGAATCTGAATAACACACAAAATGGAGCAAATGACACGAATCGGGTGTCCATGTCACTCTTGTCTTTTCCAAAAGAGTAAAGAACAAAATATGTTTCTCTTAAAAGGGGACTTTGGACCTTATCATGAATATTAAATCAAAAAAAATTTACAAATTACCCCTAAAATATATGTATACACAAACTTTTAATATAGATCTTATTTATACACACTAGCACAAAGGAGTTTATCCGGAGTACATGTGCTTCTAAATAATTTCACTTCACTGCTTTTTGGGTGCAAACGGTCATATACACTTCATTTCTAGTTACCATGTAAGAACCTCGTTATCTACGAGAACACTTCTAAAAATCTCAAAAAAAATTGATATTATAATTTAATATAGCTTAAATTTTAATTTTAATTTAAAAATAAAAATTAGACTAATGAAGAGTTGACACATGTTATTTAATGCTCTATAAAATTTTCAAAATCTCTTCTTTGAAAACATTTAGCATTCTCTTTTTTCACTTTTTATTATTTTTGATTATTTAATAGTGAAAACACCAATGAAAACATCCATGAGAACACTTATTACAAATGCCCTAATCCTTCTTACATGTGTTGTAAAGCTCTTGCAAGCAACAAAATGTTATCCAATTACCAAGGCATAAAGGCTGATTGTTATTAAGAAACAATGTATATCAACTCTCCCATCTATTACAGTATATAACTACACATTTTATTTTGCCTAACATTTTGAAAGTTAAGAGAAGAAGATGGTGAAACTGAATTTTCTATTAATTCTTTCTCTCTTCCAGTTACATCGATTGGTGATACAAAGTCAAATAGTAAAGCTAAAACCCTAGGTGTTCTCTCCAAATGGCATCATCCTGCTGCTTGCAATGTATCAAGGGCAGAGAATGAGTTGTACAGTTTGGGACCACAGCTCAGTTCCGTACTGCAGGTTGCCATCCCTCTTGCTCTGTTTTGGACTTGAGATCCTCTGCTTTTGTCGTCACATGAGAGAGCCGTTGCAGGTGACTTGGAAATTGGTTTGAGCTTAGCTGAGATGGGCTTCTTCTCTTGGGTTCGTGTTTCTGAAACTGTGTCGTTTTGCTGCTCAGACTTCTTCATTTGCTTCGGAGGTTCATCCGAACTAATACCCCCTCTCAAACTATGCGTAGGAGGAGCATCCACGCCTAGTTTGTATCTCAGTCTACAAAAGAGAGCTGTTGGGAGAGACTTGGTGAATATATCTGCTAGCTGAAGATGAGATGGAATGTGTTTCACTTCCAATGATCCCAATGCCACCCTTTCACGCACATAATGGTAATCAGTTTCAAAGTGTTTCGTACGCTTGTGAAAGGCGGGATTGGCCGTGAGATAGATAGATGACAGGTTGTCTCCGAACACTTGAGGCATCATTGGAAGGGCGATTTCTAGTTCCCTGAGAACAGAGCTGATTCATACAAGTTCAGAGGCAGTTTTCGACAGTGATCTATATTCTGCTTCTGTTGAGCTCTTTGACACCGTGGACTGTTTCTTGGAGGACCATGAGATCAAGTTTTGTCCTAGAAAGGTACAGAATCCTCCTGTAGATCGTCTTGTGGATGGACAACCCGCCCAATCACTGTCACTGTATGCTCGAAGAGTACAATCGGTGTCATTAAGAAAGGAAACTCCCAGTGATGCTGTTCCTTTAACGTACCTGAGGATTCTCTTCAGATTTGTGAAGTCAGACATCGAAGGAGCATGCTTTTTTTGACATACGTAGTTGACGGCGAATTGAATGTCAGGCCGGGTTAGAGTGAGATATTGCAGTTTCCCAGCCAGACTTCTAAAATATTTCGGATCAGAGAAGAGTGTATCTTGAGCAGGAACCTTATTAAGTTGCAGTGGCAATGGTGTAGCAACAGAAGCACAATTCTCCATGCCTGCAGCCGTAAGGATGTCTATGGCATACTGTTCTTGAGAGAGAAACAGCCCTTTGCTGTGAAACTGTGCTTGAATCCCGAGGAAGTAGTGAAGTTTTCCAAGGTCCTTCATCATGAATTGCATGCTGAGTTCATGGAGAAGTTTATTTAGTCCAGCTGAGCTATTCCCTGTAATAGCCATATCATCAACGTACAAGAGGAGCATGATAACATCACCGTCTTTTGTATAGATGAACAGGGAAGGATCTTTGATACTGCACACAAAACCAAACTCAATAAGAAAAGTACTGAATTTATCAAACCAGGCTCTCGGCGACTGTTTTAACCCGTATAGGGACTTGTGAAGAAGGCACATGTGATCTGGCTTTGACTTATCAACGAACCCTGCTGGTTGTCTCATGTAGACAGTTTCTGCCAAATCCCCGTGAAGAAACGCATTTCGGACATCCATTTGCTTTATCTCCCAGTTCATGATTGTTGCCAGATGAAAGACAATTCTAACAGTAGCTGTTCTGACGACTGGGCTGTATGTTTCCAGATAGTCGACCCCTTCTTCTTGGTTGTTGCCTTGAGCCACAATTCGTGCCTTGAAATTTTTCACAGTACCGTCGGCGTTAAGCTTCGTCCTGTAAACCCATTTACTGCCTAGAACGTGCATGTTCTGAGTTCTTGGAACCAGTGACCATGTTTTTGTAATATCACAAGTTTCAATCTCCTCTCCCATAACATTCGTCCATCTTGGATCCTTAAGAACAGCTGCTACAGACGTAGGTGGAGGATTAGATGTCCTGTGCGTAAGCAGAGCATACTTGGGATTAGGTTTCCGTATCCCAGTTTTTGATCTTGTTATCATCGAATGTTGAGATGCTGAAGATGGAACATTTCTCAACGCAGAGATTGAATCAACATTTTCTCCTGTTTGAGAGATGGAAACCGGAGCATTTCGTTGTTCCCTTATTGATTATGCACCTGCACTTGCCGCCGTCATAATGTCTGATGTGGAGTCAGAGGATTCACTGTATTCTCTGTCTCTGATCAGAGGCGTACTGCTCTGTAAGGAAGTAGAGTCGGCCTCTGAGGACGTTGATGTTTCAGGTGTAGATGCTGGAACAGGAGGAACTGAAACCGGTACTTGGATAGAGGGATGATGAGACATATCAGGTGGCTTTTGTGCAGAAGTCATGAAGCTGCGTTGCCAAGCTTCTAGAGATGCTGTTGTTGCTTCTGGATGAACGTTACTATATACATCCGAGAAAGGAAAACTTATCTCATTGAATAGAACATGTCTGCTCAAGTAAACCTTTCCAGTGGGAGGATAATAGCAGCGATAACCTTTGAACTTTGCATTGTAACCAAGGAATACGCAATGCAGTGATCTTGGATCAAATTTAGTAGCTGCATAATCTCTCAACATTGGAAAACAGGAGCATCCGAATGACCTTAGAGAAGAATAGTCTGGTGATTTTCCATATAGAACTTCATGAGGACTTCTCTTATCTTCCAGTACTGAAGAAGGAAGAAGGTTACTGAGGAAGCTTGCTGTATAAAAGGCTTTTACCCAAAACTTTTGAGGTGTTTTGCTCTAGAACATCATTGTCAATCCTATTTCGGTGATGTGCCTGTGTTTTCTTTCTGCTAACCCATTTTGTTGCGGCGTGTAGGGGCAGGAAACATATTGATGTATTCCACAGTCTTGGAGGTGAGACAAGAACTTGTTGCTTATGAATTCTCCTCATCCATCACATTGAAAGGATGTGATCTTTGTTGACAATTGGTTTTCGACAAGCTTCTGAAACATCAAGAAGATATCGAAGAAATCTGACTTCTTCTTTAGCGGATATAGCCAGCAGAAACGTGAGTAGTTGTCAACAAAAATAACATAAAACTTGAATCCTTGATTTGATAACACAGGAGAGGGACCCCAGAGATCACAATAGACTCTCTCTAGAGGCCTTGACGCAACAAAACTAGAAGCAAGAAAAGGTAATCTACTACTCTTCCCTAGTTGACATGATTCACACATCTTCAATGTGTTCTTATTGACAATGATGGACTTGACTTGACACAGAAACTTCAATACTTGAGAGTGAGGGTGCCCCAATCTTCTATGCCACACTTCATCGCTGGTTGGTACTTGACGCGTGGAGTAGTAAGCTTGAGGCTTGACTGTTGGTAGAACAAAGAGGCCTCCACGGGTGTTTCCTTCCCTCAGTACCCTGTTGGTTTGCTTGTCCTTAACACACACTCCATCAGAGTCAAATTCAAAAGAGCATGGATAGTCATGGGTAAGCTTAGACACTGACAAAAGAGATTTTGTAATCCCTGGACAAACCAGAACATCACGAAGAGGAAGAGTACCTGATGTAGATGCTATATCTGTTGACCCAACGTGAGTGATCGGAAGGAAGCTGCCATCACCAATAAGTACAGCATCGTTACCTTGGTAGGGTCTTGAGTAGGCAAGGTGCTGAGGCGAGTTTGTGATATGTGCCGTTGCCCCTGAGTCAGGAAACCACTCTGCACCTGAGCTGTCAGAAACATCAGTAATTCTCATAGCAGCCAAGGCGGTTGTGAGATCTTCTTCATGATATGTGTTGTTAAATCTGTGCCAGCAATGCAGGGCAGTATGACCAAACCTTCCACTTATTTGGCATGACGGTCTGCCATCAGAAGAGGCTGAAGAAGTGGAGGATCCTGCAGAAGATAACATCTGATGAAATCCTCTCCCTCTTGTGGAGAAAGAACCATGGCTTCTACCTCCTCCAAATCTTCGGTTAGATTGTCCTCTTCCTCTTGCGTTATAGTACCCTGTTTGATAGCTTGCCCTTTGTGCATTGAACGCCAGATGTGGAGTAACTTCTGAGGTAGCATTGTACCTTTGGATTCTGTCGTCATAGCTATGAAGCCTGGGAATAAGATCTTCAAGAGTCTGATTAGGAAGAAGATCCACTGCTCCTTCAATGCTTGTTATCAGCGGTTCATATTCTTTTCCTAAACCTTGAAGAGCTGTGAAGATGTTCATTCTTTCAGGGACAGGGTTTCCTATAGAGGTCAGCTGGTCACAGATTAGCTTAATGTCAGTTAAGTAATCCGACATGGATCTATCCTTTTTGGTAACCGTCTGGAGCTTCCTTTGTAGTTCAAAGAGTCCGGATGAAGTAGCTCTGTTGTAGTGTTTCGCCAGGGTGTACCAGATTTCAGAGGATGTAGAACATGAAACTACTAAGCTCTGAATATCTTCAGAGAAAGAACCCAAAAGCCATGACTTGACTACCTGGTCTGTTTGGAACCAAGCGTGATGGTCTGGATTCGTAGCTTCTGATGAAGTCCCGTTGATCCCTGGTATTGAAAGAGTCGGCTGAGGCTGAGGAATGGCGCCGGTGACAAAACCAAGCAGGCGCTGTCCATTCAAGAAAGCTTCAAACTGGTTTTTCCAAAGCAGGTAGTTGCGTTCGGTAAGTTTCACAGTAACTGAGTTTACTATGTTCAAAGATGGAGCGGAATAGAGTTCCATGGATTCTTCCATGGCTCTGATACCATGAAAGTTAAGAGAAGAAGATGATGAAACTGAATTTTCTATTAATTCTTTCTCTCTTCCAGTTACATCGATTGGTGATACAAGGTTAAATAGTAAAGCTAAAACCCTAGGTGTTCTCTCCAGATGGCATCATCCTGCTGCTTGCAATGTATCAAGGGCAGAGAATGAGTTGTACAGTTTGGGACCACAACTCAGTTCCGTACTGCAGGTTGCCATCCCTTTTGCTCTGTTTTGGACTTGAGATCCTCTGCTTTTGTCGTCACATGAGAGAGCCGTTGCAGGTGACTTGGAAATTAGTTTGGGCTTAGCTGAGATGGACTTCTTCTCCTGGGTTCGTGTTTCTGAGACTGTGTCGTTTTGCTGCTCAGACTTCTTCATTTGCTTCGGAGGTTCATCCGAACTAATACATTTAACATGCTACTATAAAACATTTATGCGTCTATTCATTTAGCTTGCAAACATTATATGTACCATAATTTGAAGACAATACCGATACTGCAAGGAAACTATGAAAGCACGCATTTCTAACTTTTTTAACAATAATTAATATTCCGGTTGTTAACTTCATAAAATCTTTATAGTTGGGTTGGTTAATGTCTAAAAAATATATAGAGAAGTAAGGAGTTCCAATCACTTAAGTGCTTACCATCAGTTTTAATTACTTTTATAATCTTTTGACTTCCGACCTAAAATATTTCATGGTCAGACCTGCTTGAAAATGATAGTACATAATTTGTGGAAGAATAAAATAATCATGTCATCAAGCTTCCTAGTTTTTATAGTTGCACTGCAAACAGATTTGCTTAACCTTTCTAAAGTAGAGATATCTCTGAAAAATTAATGAAACATATTCATCGTGACACATTTTTGAACTTGAAAAAAACTTCTTCAGTAATAGAGTCTAGAGAACAAAACTCATGAAAATATCTTTGAATTTGGTCTCAGAAAACATATTTGAAATATTTCACCATTAAGAATATTATCTCTTTATCATATTCAAACAGATTATTTCATATTCTAAGAATAAATTTGTTATCGTTGATTGATTATTTTCAAAATAGTAATTACAAATATTATTCTTGGGATCCTAGTTTACTTAAATGACTTAATTTGTGTTTTTGGCAAAAAATACGTTTACATATTATTAAAAGAGTTTACAGAGTAAGCATGGATTAGAATGCAAGACTTATATAATAACTAAGACGAACTTCAATGAAACACCAAAACACTAAATTTAGTATAGTTTCGTTTCCAATAAACACCAAAATGATAATATTGCACTAAATTTGGTGTTATGTGAATATGTTACACAAAATATTAAAATAATGTATTTTCTTATTTAATTACAAGTAGATTAGTATTATTGATAATTTTCATTTATATTTAAAATAAATATTTTTATTTTATTTTATATTTGTATTTGTATATCTTAAAATAAATAAATATATCAACATTGAATAAATAAATTTATTTTATTTTATATTTGTATATTTTACATTATCAACATTATTTTATTTATATTATAATATAAATAAAAGAATATTCTCAACTACATCAAACTGTAACAAAAGAAAAAAAATATTATGTATTTTAATTTTAAATATATAAAAATATTACCAAATATACATAAAATATGATGTCATAAATATGTATTTAGTCAATGTAAGTTATTAAAATTAAATATTAATAATATATAATATAGTTTTTGGTGTAGAATTGATATTATAATTGGAGATAAAAAAATAATTTTCAACAATAAAACACCAAATTTGGTACCACTGTTTGAGTTGTCCAAAGATTAAAAAAAAATTTGATGAGTAGAAAATAGAATTTGATGGGAGTTTTTTTCCAAGAGTATGAGCCACATTGATGGATATTTGAGTTGTATACTGAAAGAAACACTTGGTCAATTCAATGCCCCCGTAATAAATATCGTAGCATATATATTTCCTGTATTAGAATTTTCACTGCTTATGTGTAACATGTAAGTGTTTTGTAGCATCCTTCAAAACCATGTGAACTTAAACTTATGATCAAATTTTATGCTATGAGTAAAGTCTTTGCTTCTGCCTAAAAAGATGTAATAATTGCTCCAAGTCCAACTGATGCTGTTGCTGAGCCCCAATACAAAGGTAATATACATGGTTCTCTAGTGTAATCCATCAAAATTTAGTTTGATTAGAACCATAGTTATAACCTAGGTATCACAGAAGTTTTGTTGAACATATGCTTCCTGTTCTAGAATCAGAATCAGAAGCTTTTTGAAGTTTTAGAATTTTGTTTCCAAAACGCTTCTAAAATAAACTATTTAAAAACACGTTGGAAACTTACACTTCCATTTTGAAACCACACTTCTATACAAAAATGCAATGTCATAAATAACTATAGATATAATTATGTTCTAAATTTATATAAAATCAATAAATTAACAGCATTAAAATATAAATAACAAAATATGCATATAACTAAACTACTACTATAAATTATATTTGTGTACAATAGTCTTTATAAGAAATCTTGCATATATATATATATATTCAAATATATATTTTTGAATTGGATGTGAGATATTAAAAAATAGATATTAAAAATGTGGAAGACCAACAGGTCTTGGATCCTACCCAACCCGAACCCGAGATTTGATGGGGTACCCAAAGTACCTGAAACTTCTAGTATATATTAGATATATGTGGGTGTTTCAGTATATTTTTGATATTATGTATATTTTTTAAGTTTAGGATTTGAGGTTTTCAGATATAGTTTTGGATTTCATGTAAATTTTAGATTTTTGAAAATATAATTTGGATAATTAGATAAATTTTTGGGTGTTTTTCATGTATTCGAGTCAGATTTTAGATAAAATTTTAGATATTTTTGGATATTTAAATATTTTCAGATTTTTTTTAATGTTTTTGAGTATTTTTTGTGCAGAACCCAAACTGAATCCGACCTGTATCTAAACCGAACCCGAACCAAAAAAAATCTAATTACTTTATTAGATCCAATTATCTAAGATTCGAACCGATTCAGATCTAACAAGACCCGAACCGAACCCAAACCGACAAATTCTAATTATCTTATTAAATCTAAATATCTAAGACCCGAAAGATCCAGATTCAACCCAAATCTGATACGGATCCGACCTGAAGATCCGAATGCCCAAGCCTAGTACGCATCAACGAGTGCAATCCAAATAGTGGTATTTGCCATGAATTCTATCACAAGTCTTATCTTTAGAGTAGATATTGATTTATTTATTTTGATGAAAACATATTTGTTGCGAAAATACAAAGGTCCTACCAAGACATGAGAATTTGAGAAATTGTTTTCTGCATAAGTTTACATTTCGGTTTTATGTTTTCAACATTATCCAAAAATAGCTTTCTACAGATACTGTTCCTCTATTTTTTCTTATAAGATATTTGTTTAATTACATGTAGTTTAGTTATTGTCAAATATGTTGAACTTTTTCAATATAAATACCCACTTACCTCTAATCATATATGATGCTATAAATGTAAACTAAGGAGTATTTTTCTAGTTAGCTTTATGTATTTATTATCGATGTTAACACTTTCCAACTTTGGCCTTTTTGATATATGGCTCTCTCTCTCTCTCTCTCTACAGAACTTTTCCCTCTCTTTCATTACAGTTCACGCAATCTCATTAAATCCAAAAAGCTGAAGACAGTTAACCATAAAAACAAAGACAGAGAAAAGAAACTGAAACGGTCTGGATCAATGGCTACCGTCGCCGCGGTATCACCGCCGGCGAAGCAAAAAAAAATCGACGGCGCAAAAGAAAGCGCCATAATCGAAGGACTTCCCGACCACATATCAGAGATCTGCCTTTCCCTCGTCTGCCGTCCGTCACTACTCGCCGCCGTTTGTACACGGTGGCGCCGCCTCGTTTACTCCCCCGAGTTTCCACCGTTCTCGTCTCTCTACGCGCTTCTCGTGGATTCGAACTCGGATCCGGCTCGGGTCAACCCAGCTATCCGGTTTATGTGTTTCGACCCGGTTTCTTCTAAATGGGATCCGCTTCCTCCTCCTCCACCTGTCCCACCGCTTCACCGGATTCTCTACCGTCACCCGTCGTATATTTCATTTAACTTTCCGATTCAGTGCGTTTCCGCCGCCGGAAAACTCATTCTCATCGCCGGAAGTAACAGAGAATTCTCTCCGGCTATCTCTCACCCTCTAATTTTCGATTCAATCTCTTCTACTTGGACCTCCGGGCCACCATTAGAATCTCCGAGACGGTGGTGCGCAACCGGAGCTTGCGGCGGAGTTGTATACGTTGCTAGTGGTGTGGGTTCGCAGTTCTCGCCAACCGTCGCGAAATCGATCGAGAAACTGGATCTCACCGATCATAATCGGAGTAACTGGCAGAGGTTAAGAGAGATGAGAGACTTACGGTTTAGCCGTGAAGCCATTGACGCAGTTGGATGGAGAAGGAAGCTTTTAATGGTGAATGTAAAAGGCGACGCGGTTAAAGAAGGAGCTATATACGATGTCGTTAACGACGACTGGGAAGCGATGCCGGAGGAAATGGTGGCGGGATGGAGAGGTCCGGTGGCGGCGATGGAGGAGGAGACGCTTTATTCAGTTGATGAGAGGAATGGAACAGTGAGAATATACCATGAGGAGGAGAGAGAGTGGAGAGAAGTAACGGTGGTGGAAGGTGGAGGAGAGATGCTTAAAGGAGCTCAGCAAGCTACGGCGGTTGCCGGTAAACTCTGTGTTGTAACCGTTGACGGAAGAATTGTGGTGGTGGATGTTATGGCGGAGCCGGCAAAGATTTGGAGCGTGGAGAACCCAGAAGGGCTTGAACCGGTTTCGGTTCATGTATTGCCAAGAATGAGCCGACCGGATAATCAGCTGACGTATAATTTTTGAATATTATTATTTTGTTTCTTTTGTATACGGAACTCTAATTTTATTCGATATTTTGTTCCGTTGTTTCTGCGGGAAAGTGTCATCTTGTCGTTATTGTATCTTCAAGTCAAAGTGTTAATCTTCAGAAACAACTTCAAATTTAAAATTCCTAATTTTAGTATATAGTATATAATTTTTTTTTTTTGAGTTTAGTGAATATGATTTAAAGTTTACTATTTTGAAAACCAGTTAGATTAAACTCTTCTTCTAGCTCTTTTTCGGTTCTTTTGAAATAACAAACACTTACATGTTTATGGGATGAAATTTTTGTTTATGTAATAGTAAATAACGCGACTGTAATAGTAAATGCAAATAATTGTTTATGTCTAATTATTATTAAATATATGTCTTATTATAAAAAAAAAGAACCAATAGAAAGCACTGCATAAATTTCAAAATAGCAAAAACATCAAAATAAAAAATTAACTTGAAAACATCAAAGGAAGGGATCTCGGCAGAATCTCTGAGGATCAATCTGATTTTGACTTTTTCTTTTTGATGAATTTAGTGCACATTTTCTTGGAGGATGATGTTAGGTCGGGTAGATCAATATCCTCTTCCTTTCGCTTTGAAAATGGAGTTTTAGGATCTTCTGGTGAATTTGTATCCAACAGCCACGCCTAAAAAGTTTTTCCAACGATTAGTTTATTTTTGAATTAACGAACTGTGAGAACTATTGTAAGAGAAAATTTAAAAAAAAACAATTTGTACCAAACTTACAGGAGCAAATGACATGGTAGAAAAAGTTGTTCCTATATCAGAAATTGCCTCGGAAACTGTTTCAATACTTAACACTTTATCTCCAGAACAAACTTCTAAGACCATAAAATTAGATGATCCATTTGTGACATTGTCAGAAGTTATAGATAGCCCAAAACAGAAAGACTTTCTCACTAAAGCTTGGATAGGCGCGGGAAGTATCTATGGATCTTCAATCTAGTAAATAAAATTATAAATTTATTAGTTTTAAACATCAGAAATTTTAAATTATTATTTAAATACTAACCTCCCCATAAGAACCATCCCATAAGTCCTCAGCACTATGTCCAATGATGGACTTTGCAACAGATCCTAGTAACATTACATTACGTGTATCTGTGTCATCTTTAACTATCAAATGAAATTTAAATCTATTCAACAGAAAAAAATGTAACTATTTGAAATAAAAGTACAATGTGAAAACAACATATTAAAATTCATGTCATTAAAATTACAATCGAAACAACTTACTTGGGTAACACGTTAGTGATATTGGCATTACAAAGCTCACAACGAAACATTGGTTTGTCCCCTCTTCTCATATTTTCATAATCAATCTTTGGTAGTTTATTGGCACGTTTGTGGTGGCGGTTACAGCCAAAATAAAACCATGTCCAATCAGTGTTGATTGCTTCAACACTGCATATGATTTTACAAATCTCAACCTGCATATTTTGTAAAACCAAAAAAAAAATTACTTCACGCTTAGTAAACATACTACACATAAGGTAGAAACTAAATTGTATAACCTGATTTGTGGCAAGAACTTCTGAAATCTGTTTGATTTCAGCATCATCCCAATCATATTTTATGCGCTTAGCATCGTTTTTTCCATTATCAGCTGGGGCAAGTTGTAGTTGGTCATCTGACAGCCTACAAATAAACAATTATATTGTGTATCAATCCCATAAGTGCGTTACTTCAAACAAAAATACAAATATAGCAAAGTAGTTAACCTTTCTGTCAACTCTAAAACTTCTGGAACGGTTGGATTGAGATACAAAAGTGATGCACCAAATGCATTAGTGATTTGAACCTCTCCTATAACAGTTCACGTTTATATAAAAAATCATATGGAATAAATGGACTGTAAAAACATGAAGAACCAAGTAAAATACCTCTAAAGAAATTAATTTTCGCAAACCTAACCAAAGCAACAATAGCTCGATCTTGGCATTCATCAAGAAAAGCTTCTATTTGCTCAGCATAAGTACCCCAAAGACAACACGCAAGACTGTTTACTCTGTTAAGTTTAAATAGTTAATAAAGAAAGTAGTAAAACTATATATAAGATTAGATTATATAATATAAAAGAGAGGTTATAAGATCAAACTGTGGGTCCATTAAGCGAAATTGAACCCTCTTTATGTCTTCTCCTTGTGCTTTGACAGTTAGAACATCACCAAGGTCATGAATTTTCCCCATCACATCTGTTAGAAAACCAAATATCTTAGGGTCGGATATATGATAATGATCAAAATCTAATTAATATTAAGGACAATAAGATACTTTTCGAAAACACGGTACCTATAAGGAAGGGTAGCTCTTTAGTGTCATTTCCAATTTGGGGAAAACCGGCAAGATCCAGAAAAATACAATCATCAACTAAATCTGAACCTCTAACAACAGTCTCATCTGAGATATTCATCTTGTAAGGATGGCGTGTTGTTTTATACTGGCCACTGTCTGCTGTCATATGAACTTTTTCAATAACTCCCCATTTTCCTATAGGTATAGCACGTTGAACACGGAACATGTGTTTTTTTTTTGCAAGTTGCTTGGATTTTGTTTCCCTAGCAAATAAACACACACATTTAATAACATCAGTAAAGTAGATAATTGTTATAGCGTGCGGGTAAAAACGTTTAGTAAGATAGTTTATCCATTGGTCTGCTAATACCATCTCAAAAGTATCCCCAAAAGGTGTGTTGGATCTCCAAGAATGAAGGCATTTCACTTGTACTCGCCAGTTATCCTTAAACGGCCTGAGCTTTGTGAGAGGAACAAAAGTAGAAATTTTAGACATTTGTGGAGTTTTTTCTTTGAACGATATTGATACTAGCTATAAGGTAAGATGTATATATAGCTAATCAACATAAGGTAGGTTAACGCCACAAAATTTTGTCATCGGTCTTTTTAGTCGTGATATCTAATACATTAAAACAAAATCTACGAATATAATACATGCCTAAAATGATTCTTTAATTTGAAATTTTGACTTTTTAGGAATGTAGGGTTTTAATAGTTAGATATTAGACTTGATTTGCAAGATTTCAATGTATTTTGTGGTAGTTAATCAATGTCGTTATTTAAAATTTCGACTTTTTAGGAATGTAGGTTTTTAATAGTTAGATATTAGACTTGTAATATCCAAATTAATAGATCTTGAATGGGGGCATGGATTGATACATTGTTTCATTCGTTTTTTAGGAATGTTAGTTTTTAATAGTTAGATATTAGACTTGATTTGCAAGATTAGAATGTATTTTGTGGTAGTTAATCAATGTGGTAATTGTTTTGATCATTGCGAGAATATAGGAAGATATTTTAGAAGATAATTTTGTTAAGGAGAATAATAAATGATCAGTTATTATTTTGAATTCAAAAGAAATATATAGTCATAAGATTGTATTAAATGTAGAATTTCGCACGGATCCAAAAATATTACAATAGAATTATATTATGATAAATTAATATTAATATGTAAACCAATATTAACCGAGGAATATCACAATGGAATTATATGGCTTAGTAATGTTATGTGAAGATACATATGAATATAAACTATTGAATATTAGGATTTGTAGAGCAAGAGGAAGAAGGTTGGTTTAAAATTACATTAGATATTGAACTATGGTTATGCAATGATAGGATGGAAAATTCCGATTGTTTTCAGTTGGTTCCATCTTGTTTCGGTTTGGTAATTATATGGGTTGGTAATTATATGTTTTGTTGATAAAAGAAACGACATGTTTGAATGTTTAGTTTCTGTAGTTTAATACATCTGGTATATTCAATTAGTTATGGTTTATTATTGTGGGAATGTGGTCGATTAGTTGCTGTCAATTAGTTATGGTTTAGTTGCCTTCAGTTAAATCATTAAGGATACGACATATTTTAAGGCAGTGGCAGTAGATGTAAATATTGAGGAAAACTTAGGGATATTTCAATCTTGTACTTCAGTTTTAATGTATTAGATAGGATATCACCAAAAGCTATTAGAATGAGAAAAATGAGCTTTCTTGTGTGCCTGAGCCAATGGCTTTCGTAGCACCAACGTTAGGATTTCTCTTACAATAATTTCATCTTCCTTGTTTTTTAATATTATGGTTTTTTTTGGTTGTTCTTTTAAAAAATTTCATGGATTTTTTTTTGTTTTTTCGCCAGCTCTTGTAATCAGAGAAATACTCATTTTACTCTGATCTACGTTCTAATGATTATCACATATTGTTTGATGGGTTCTAAAGTATTATTTTGGAAGGAATCTCTTCCAGAACAGCTTTACCCAAAGAAAAAGATCTATTTTTATCTGAAAAACTTTAATAGTGTAAGTGATGAAGCTAACTGCAACATGTTATGATGCGGAAAAATACTTTGAATATTAAAAAATTTAGACCAAATTTTGGTTTGGAATTCATCATTGATTTCTCATGTAGTTGTATATGTTAGATCATATTTTTTATTATGTTAGATTGTTTCTCAAGAGCTTGTTATGTTTTTTTTGGTTACAATGTATCATATCAACTTTTTATGTTATTGTATTTTGATAGACAATATGAAATAAAAGATTTTTCTACGACAAAAAAAATATAGCCTAAGACCAAACGCTTAAGTGGATTTATTCCAAATAATTTTCAAACTATTCTATTTTCTTATTTCCCCGAAGACTTGACTTCAGCGTAAATATAAATTCACAACTCCGAAGGCTAAAGCAGACCGAAATATATAAAAAATTCACTGATCGAAAAGAAAAGAAAAGAAAAGAAAAGATGCAGATCTTCGTGAAAACCCTGACCGGAAAAACCATAACCCTAGAGGTTGAAAGCAGCGACACCATCGACAATGTCAAATCCAAAATCCAGGTGAGTTTTAGGGTTTCCATCTCAGATTCGAAATTCGATTTGAATAATAATAATAATAGCTAATTGGTTGCGAGAGATTGAACATTTGTTGTGAACAGGACAAAGAGGGGATACCACCAGATCAACAGAGACTCATCTTTGCTGGGAAACAACTTGAAGATGGTCGAACGTTAGCTGACTACAACATTCAGAAAGAGTCTACTCTTCACTTGGTTCTGAGGCTTAGGGGTGGGACCATGATCAAGGTCAAGACTCTCACTGGTAAAGAAATCGAGATTGATATCGAACCTACTGATACTATCGATCGGATCAAAGAACGTGTTGAGGAGAAAGAAGGCATCCCTCCTGTTCAACAAAGGTAACCCTTTATTACCTTTCTTCTTCTTGTCCCATTCTGATATCTTCTTGGTGCAACGGTTCTAATGGAGACATTGAGTTCCCGTTTTGGGTTTAGGGTTATTTGTAGTTCCAGTTTTGTTCTTAACTTGTTTGGCGATGTATGCTGACTCTATTTTATTGTGTTAGTGACTGAAAGTAGATATAGCTCATTTGTATTTGTACGTGTTTATTATGTTTCAGTCGCTATGCTATGATGCTCTGTGTCCGATCTATTGTGTTTGTTTCAAGTTGTAACTTATATAATTCTCATGTATATTTGCAGGCTCATCTATGCTGGGAAACAGTTAGCTGATGACAAAACGGCAAAGGACTACAACATAGAGGGAGGATCTGTTCTTCATCTGGTCCTTGCTCTTAGGGGTGGTTCTTGTCTGTAACTCTTTTCTCTTTATTTGCTCTACAGTTTCCTTTCTATGGCTTTCGTTGAGTCCGTCCATGTGAACGCAATTTGGATTTGATGCTTTGATTACTATAAGTGGGTTTGGATCAATTTACTAATAATCTGTTCAATATCGGATCAAAACATAATTGTTTACATATGATATTTACTTGGATTTGGTTATTTTTCTATGAATGTCTTTCATTTTCAAGAAAGAGGCCCGTAGAAAATGGGACAAGCTTTGTTGAGGTGCTTTTGTTTAACCTTTGTCCTCTGGAAAGTTTGATGTTAACATGTTGCCAAAATGAAGCAAACAGGTAAGCAGTAATTCCATGTTGTTTATCGATAACTTTTGGCTTCTTCTCATTTCCAAGTGTAGGATTTTCAACATTTAATCCAAATAAGTCCCCATATTGCAGAGACATACTCTTTGATAGCCAGAGTTTGAATACATACAAATAAGAGAGAGAGAGGCAAACAAATGAGATCGCCATTGAGCAACGCTCTGTAAGCAGCAACAGGCCAAATGAAACCACGGAAGATGAGGCGACTAGCCAATGGAACATCAATAATGATCTCTTTCATCGCTGGTTTCTTATCATCACTAATCGCTATCAAGTAGCTTCTCCCAACCCACCTGATCCATCCCGCAATGTAGAGGAACAAAAGTCCTGGAGTTATGAACTCTCCCCAATACCTCTGGTCTCCGTTCACTATCAGGTGTGGTAGCCCGTCCGTACTTGCCGTAGTTGTCGAACCTAAAACAACAGACATAATCAAAGATTCATTCATAGAACATAATCATTATCATCATGAGACGAACCTGCGTTTGGTTTTCTCGATCTGAGCGTTAAGAGCAAGAGCAGGAGCACTCTCAGGAGCATAGAGCTTAAGAGATGATTCGAGCTTCTTGATCTGTTGCTTCTCCCTCTTGGCGAACTGTTTCGACTCCTTGTAAGGTGTTACGCCCAAGATATCAGTGACGGCTGGCATCGGAGATGAGAGGAGGATGGAAGAGAGAGCTACCGCCTCGGAGAATGCCTTCATGGTACAAAGAGGCCCTAAGAGAGGATGCTCTATTGGCGACCCATAAATATTTTTCAGCGTAAGGCATGGTACATGCACCCTAGATATGCGGGGGTAGTTGGAGCGAGCTGATCAGCAAAAGGCAAAGCCAAGATCATTACATATATCTTTTTAGAAACTTACTTACTCAAGATCTAGATTACTCTATCTTTGCTATATTATCTTCTGCTTTGTTCTTTGTGTATTTTGGATTCATCATAATTAATGTATCAGTCAAGTTCGTGCAAACTATATTAAAGAATTTTTCCCACCAATTTCCTAAATATTACTCTCTTCTTGTTAGTTTTTTTGTGAGATTTAGATCTCACAGTTGGAACCAACATGTATGTTGCTAACTACTCTTAATTAATCTAATGATTTGTCTCGGTTGATATTTGATTCAAATTAGCCCAGATTGCAGCATCATAGATGACTTTTCAAAGAGAAAAAGCATCTTTAGATTTTTCAAAGTGATATAATATTGGAATTTACCAATCTGAGTGATGATAACATAATCAAAGTTTGCTACACAAAAGTCTAGAATGACTTTATGATAAGAACACAAGCCAAAATCTATTTGATACTACAAAGTAGGTTATCTTCCATTTAAAAAATGTGAGCTGTGCTTTTGTTATGCATCTAGATTATAGAGATTCAAAAAACATATATATATATATATATATATATATATATATATATATATATATATTTGACATTGTCCATAAGTATATGTTGATTAACTAAATATTTGTATGCTTTGTATCTGTTATTTCATTAAATGTATTATATCCCTTTATGCTTTGTTATTAAAATCTGAAAAGCAACAAACTTTCCATATACAAAATGAGTTGACTTTTCCTTCAATTATTAATTAAAATCTTCAAAACAACAAACTTTCCACAAATTGTAAATTGTGATGTTGTTCCTGCATCGAAAGGGACGGAGACAGATTTTTTTTGGCATTCACATCAATATTTGTTGATTACCCAAATTGACTTTTATGGTGATTTCATTAAAAGCTATTAGATTAAACAATCTTAGGAAGTCTGTTTTTTTTTTTTTTTTGTAATTAGAACTTAGAAGGATGCAGCCTTATAAAGTCACTCTACCTCCTTGTGTAGCTTCGTCTTCAAGAAAACATATCTAGTTTGGAAGATCTCTTCGCTAACCAAGACGATCAAATATCATGAATATTCAGAAAATTTCCTAAGCCTGGAGTAACTGCAATAGCAGAGTTGGGGAAGACAGAGTTCAAAATTAAACAAGATAGTGAAATAAACTCTTTCGCATAGCAGAACTCTGGGAAAACATTATTCAGATTTTTTGCAGGACTTGGGAGGATGGGTTCGATGCTTTTGAGTATGCCACATACAACAAGACAAGGTTCCCCTAATGTATTCTCAGTACAAGTCCAATTAGCCCAAGTGCAGCAGAATGATCAAGATGGAGAAGATTACTAAAATAGTTTTTTATATAATTATTATTAATGTTGAAACTTGACTCGCTAGCCTTAGGTTGTTTTAGCATATCAATAGTGTTTGTTTAAAAGTCTACAAAAACGTAGATAAACAACAAGTCACTAGTCAACGAAAACTAGTGGCGTTTTATAAACATATTAAACTCAAATTTGATGCATGTTTAAATTTTTGAATTCAAATGGTTTAGGATGTTAGACATAATTAGGCCTGGGCATTCGGTGTACCATTCGGGTTCGGGTCGAGTGGAACGGGTGTTCGGTCTTTCGGATCTGAAGATATAAACACCATTCGGTTTATTTGAATTTTTGGTACGGTCTCGGTTCGGAAGTTTTCGGTATCGGTTCGGTTCGGAAGAGGATTTCAAAATCCGTGAAAATCCAAAGTTGGAATGGTCCGGTTCGAGTCCGGTTTATTGTAACCACAGTAACCGAAAAAAAAAAATCCGAAAATAACATAAAATAACTTAAACATCCGAAACTGGAAACAAATTCAAATCCTTCAAATAACAACCAAATTCAAAATACTTAAGTTTTCAACAGAACCAGAACATAAGAACCAAAATGAAAACAATGCCGCATAACAAAGTACTGAAAAAAACAAGTGCAAATAGTTCAACTTTCAAACATAAAAGACAATCTCCGGGACTGCTGGTGCATCTTCATTCTCCAACTAGGCTAACTCCAACACTGCTGGTGCATCTTCATTCTCTGCAAAATGAAATTTAGAAACAATGTTTAAAATGGACAATCGCATTGTAAGCAATAAGAAAGATATATTGAAGTAAGAACTAATAATGTTACCTCTTTCAAGTTTGTCATCCTCTTCAAGATCAACAAGAACTTGGGCATTTGAAGGAGATCGTGTCTCCACCCCAAGATCTAGTTTCATCCACTGCTCTGAACACATTAAGACCTCCACCATAAAATGAGTAAGACAACTCCTGTGTGGTTCTAGAATCTTTCCACTGGTGCTAAAGGCACTCTCTGAAGCAACTGATGAAACTTGCATTGCTAAAACATCTTTAGCAATCTCAGACAACACTGGAAATCTGGTTGAGTTCGTCCTCCACCACGACAGCACATCAAATTTCATTCCAGCCATCAACTCTGGGTTCTCCACACTTTCTCTGAGGTAAGTCTCCAATTCATCCTTTTTCTCTCTAACCCCAATCTCATTCAGCTTCTGCTTGTACCTCACATCAATCCTCCTATAACCAGCACAATCATCCACTATGTCAATGTTGCTAGGCTGCTCCCGAGAAGACTGAGCTTTGTTGCTTGGCTGAGAAGATTGGTCATCTGGATCAAAGCGGTCTCCATGTCTTTCACTGTATTCTTTGAACAGACTTCTCAAGACAGACATCAAAGACCCGTACACCTCCTTTACTCGACAGTATCAAGCCCATACAATTCCTCAAAGCACATCTTGGCAAGCTCCAACTTCTTGGTGGGATCAAAAACAGTCGCCACCATTAGCATCTTGTTCATGTTCTTGAGACCATCCCAGTACTTGTCGAATTTTTTGAACATTTCTGCTGCCTTCGTCTTCAACTCGGGATCGTAACAGAGTGGCATCAGGTTTGTTGCAATGGTTACTATCTCGCCATAACACCTATGCGCATTGAGAGAAGTCGAGGCTGATACCACCAATGTTGAGTTGTAAAATATGACAAGAAACCGGCACAATTTCTCGACTGCATCCCAATCCATGTGATGAGGAGGACCAACCCTTGAAGAACCATTCTCTACCTCAGTGAAGTAGTCGTTGTACAACCTATCTTCTGCCTCCATCTTGTCGAATGCCACCTTGAATTTCAGCGCTGTTGTCAACATCAGATACGTTGAGTTCCACCTTGTCTTGACGTCCAAAGGCAAGCTTCCTCTTGTGATCTTACCCGCGTCAACCTTTAGCTCAAACGACCTCAGCCTATTTGTATGAGATCTGACATAGGCGATACCATTACGGATAGCAGCAACATTCCTGTCTATCTCTGCCATTCCATCCCTCACAATCAAGTTAATTATGTGAGCACTACACCTCATGTGCAAAAACTCACCATCCAAGACAAAAGACTGCTCAGACACTAAGGCAAATGCAGTATGAAACTTTCTTAAGGCTGAACTATTCGCAGTAGCATTGTCAACAGTAATACAGAAGACTTTCTTAATTCCCCATTCAGCCAAGCAATCTAGAAGAACAGTAGCTATAGTCTGACCTTTGTGATCTGTGATGTGCTTGAAGCCAATGATCAGTTTCTTCAAGCGCCACAAAGTATCAATGTAATGCACTGTGACCACCATATAGCTAGCACCTACAAAGAAAAATTATACGATGTTAGTAAATGATAGAAGACATTGCTAATAAAAAATTTAACATGTTTCTAATATATAACCTGTTGTTTGGGAAACCCATATGTCTGTAGTGATGGACACACGTTGCTTATTGCACAAGAACCATCTCTTCAATGCCTCTTTCTTCTCAAGATACATCTTCACGATGTCTTTAGTTGAGGTTCTTCTTGAATGAGGAGTGTACAGCATCGCCTACAAAGCACAAACATATAAATCAGAGACATAAAATCTAAAGATTGTATCGAAAAAAATAAACATCAAACGCTAAAGGAACAATTAAAGAAAGCATACCTTTTTACAGAAATGCTTCCATGCCACACTGTCAACAAACGCTAAAGGCAATTGTCCCAATAGAATCATCTCATTTGTGGCTTCTCTAAACACACCTTCAGAAAGCTTACACATCTTGACCTTCCCATCTTCATCAATACCTTTTTGTTTATCTTTTTTGCTAGCTAACCACGCTTGATGGTTTTTGCAGATTTCAAGATGCTTCTTCAGGTTTGTGGTCCCTGATGTGGTGAGACACGAGTATTCCTTCTGGCAATAGTTGCATATGCACCTGTCTCTGTCCTCCTTAGTTCTTGTATAATGATCCCATACTTCTGATCTTGTTGGAAGGAGCCGCTTGACTTTGGATGGTTGAGAAGTCACTTTGGATGGTTGAGAACTTCCTTCACATTGTTTCCTTTTGCTTTTGTTGCTATCTGGAGTTTGAAAGTCATCTTCTTTGTTACTGGTTTCGCGATCAATAGATGATGTCGAGTCCATCTGAAAAAAAAATCAAGACAAGAGATGATAAGTCAAAACCATTTTCGATTTCAAATCAGTATGAAAAAAATATCGAATGAAATAAACAAGATCAGAAATATGAAAAAAATATCGATTTCAAATCAATATGAAAAAGACTACACATAGATATCAAATGAAATAAACAGTAAGCTTCTACAAATCTTGGAAACGTTTCTATCTAAAAGATTAATCTAGTCTTAGATTAAACATATTTAAGCAAGAACAATAATATACATATAATCAGAGTTTCAGACCAACAAGAAGAAGAAAGAAGAAGAAGAAGGACGAAGAAGAAACCTGTGATCGATTACTGGAAAGAAATGATGCAGTCGAATGGAGAGAACACTGATGATTTATAGTGGCCATTTGCAGTGAATACGTGGTTGAATCGAGGTACTTTTTGTGGGAACTAGGGTTCCACCGCCGAAGAGAAAGGGAACAGTCGAGATGTAACCGATGAAAAGGTAAATCGTAAACGAGGAGACGCATATGTACATGTGCTTTCATTAAAGTCGGTTATGTCCGGTTTTCACTTTGGATAATGGTTTTTAACCGGTCCGATCCGACCTCCGAACATTTGTCATTACAAAGCCCAATGGATTTTTTTCACCACTCCCGTTACTGATCCGACACCGAGTTTTTGGTTCCGTTAGAGGTTCGGTTTTCGGGCCCAGTTATAAACGCCCAGGCCTAGACATAATATTTGATGTTATGACAATATGTTAATGGTAAACATGTGACCTAAGTTCTAAAACAGGCTTAATAATTTTCAAGTTCAATTATGCATAGTGTTCTCTCTTTTCTATTTTTTTTATATAAAGAGTTAACTCCGGATCTATTAAAGACACAAACCTAATTTCCGGGTGAGAGATGCAGCCCACGGACAAACTCTCTCATGGGTATTCAAATGGACCGAAAAACAATAGTCCATAACCGTATTAAGTGACCAAAAAAATATAACTTAGTTTCGCATGATAGGTGAATCAAACTTGAAATATGGTGATATCCCAAGCCCTTCTCCTTACCACTTGACCATAAGCTCCCGGTCAATTGCTATTTATATCGTTTACAATTGCTATTTAGTTATTTTCGTTTCATAAAAACAAAAGCAAAACCACCTCTCATGTTTTAGCTTTCTTTCGTAATCTTGATTTAAGTGGATTCAATTTTTAGATATTACAACTTGTTGTTATGTACTTCCGGTGGTTAGATAGGATTTTAAAAAGGGCAATTCTCTTAAATAGTCATTTTTAAGTTTTTGTCACAAAATAGCCCTCAAAAAATAAAATGACCAAAATAGACTTTTTTTTTTTTGAAATTTTGATTTTTTTTAATTTTTTTTTTGAAATTTGAAACTCTAACCCCAAACCCACCCCTTAACTCTAAACCCTAAAGTCCAAATTAGTTAACCCTAGGGGTATAAATGCATATAAATAATTTTTTTAGCTTCTAAAAAAAACATTTTTGTCATTTTCTTCCTTAAAAGCTATTTTTGTGACAAACAAACTAAAAGATGCTATCTAAGGGAATTTCTCTTTTAAAAATCGAAAAATCATTAATCCAATCCCTAAATTCTTGTAATTTACAAATATCCACAGTTGATCATTTCATTATCAACATCAACAACAAAACATGTCGACACTAATTAGTACGAAATGCCGACACTAATTTTGATTGAGAGAATCTTTTCTCTTATACTATAAAACAAAACACAATCTAGTATTCCAAACTCAATAACCTCCACACAAACAATGAGAAAGATGATGCCTAAAGCTAATGCCACCTTCTCTTCAACTATTACCATCTTCCTCCTCCTCGCCATCTCCCATTTCCCTGGAGCTCTTTCTCAATCCGATGAAGAGTGCACACCTGACTATGACAACACATGTACCGACAAAAACAGAGCATTTAATCTCAAACTCATAGCAGTCTTCACAATCCTCATCACAAGTCTTATCGGCGTTTGCCTCCCTTTGTTCGCTCGTTCAGTTTCTGCTTTCCAACCAGAGAGATCTCTCTTCCTCATCGTCAAATCGTTCGCCTCGGGCATCATACTCGCCACTGGCTTCATCCATGTTCTACCTGACTCCTTCGAGATGCTCTCTTCTCATTGTCTTAACGATAACCCCTGGCACAAGTTTCCTTTCACCGGTTTTGTCGCCTTGATCTCGGCAGTGTTCACACTCATGGTTGACTCTATTACCACTAGCCTCTTCAGTAAGTCCGGTAGGAGGGACCCATGTGCTGACGTGGCATCCGCCGAGAGTCCTGACGAGGAGATGGGACCTGCGTCTCATTATGGTCATGGTCTTCATCATAGCAACGGGAAAGAACTTAGTTCTAATTTACAGCTTCTGCGTTATCGTGTTATTGCCATCGTTAAGTACACTTTTACCCTCGTTTTTTAATTTACAAACTATATAACTCTTAGTTTGAACCAACAGATACTTTTATGAAATAAAAAGTGTTTTATAAACGGTTATAACTATACAATCTTCCATGTCCCAGAGTCACAAAAAATATCCTATTTGTTGCATGTGTCTCGTTCGACATATGAGAAGAAATAGATAATTTAATTATTCATATAGGAAGCTTAAATGCGCCATTTTCATAAAGGTATATCTTTTATATAACCAAAAATATAGAAAACAAAGAATATAACCAGTTTTTTTTTTTTAACAATAGAATATAACTAGTTAACATTCTAAATAAAAAAAATAATTTCAAAATTGTCAAGACAATTTCTAGATTTTCATTCCATTTCTTTGTATGTGTAATGTTCATTCTATTTCGTAATGATTTTCATATTTATTATTACGTCACTAAATAAAAATATATTAATTATTACATCAATAAATAAAGTAGTATACTCATAAAAATAAGATATTAATTACACGAGTCATACTATTGTACATGAGATAGATACTTAGGCCTTTGTTTTATGTTATGAGTTCTACATAAACCATAAAATGAGATAATATAAAGCAGCAAATTTAAAATAAAAGTTTCAAGTGATTGTATGTGTCTTTAAATTACAAATAAATAGAACTTTTACATAATCATTAATAAAAAATTGCTTGAAATACCGTAAACTGGATAGCACTTTTCAAAAATACATTCAATAAAAAATATTTTAACATTTAGGTTTATGATTTATTAATTATTGTGTAGAATTTAGTATTTATGGGGTGGGATTGAATTTATAAATTTTTATAAATAATTTAAAAAATTCATCACTAATTTAAAATATTTATAACAATAATAAACATTTAAAGGTAAATTTGGAAAATTGTATCAAGTTTGTGGTAAAATTAGAATTCTCTCAAATAAAAATATCATATGAACAAAGACAAAACTGTATTATAATATCACCATCATTATTTTCTAGTTCATTTATTAATTTTATATATATAGTTTTGTGGTCATTTCACATAAAATTCAAGATACGTTGTTTAAAATACTATAAGTTGGTTACTATTTCTTATAATCCCAACTACATTTCTAAATATTAAGCTCTAAACAATAATTAGTGAACTTTAAACTTGAAGTTAGACTATTTTTTATTGAAGTATTTCTGGAAAGTTATATCTAGTATTGCAATTTCTCCCTACTCTTCTAAAGCTTGAGTAGCAAATCCATTTCATTTTTCATCTTTCTAGTTCAAAACAAATAAGTTTAACCAAATAGGAGACCTTAATTTGAAGGCGGAGAAATGAATAAATGGAACAGGTATTGGAGCTAGGGATAGTGGTGCACTCGATAGTGATAGGACTATCGGTAGGAGCCACTAACAATACTTGCACCATCAAAGGCCTCATAGCTGCTCTTTGCTTCCACCAAATGTTTGAAGGCATGGGTCTCGGCGGCTGCATCCTCCAGGTTAATCCCTCCCTTTCAATTAATTAGTTGGCTCCAATGTAGTCAGTTCCCCCTCTTGTCATCTCTACACTTTGGCTTCTCCAAAGTTTTTGCTTCTTGAATAATTGACTCATGCAGTCATGCATGTGATGTAATGTATTCGCGGGAATAAGTTAGTAATCCACTGATTTTATGAATATTGGAGATAAATGTGAGTATAGAATACCAGTAGGAAGAGAAAGAGAAAAAAAAACTTTTATTATTGAAATCAACTGTCTAATAATAAACAAAATACTTTGACCAAAAACAAAAAATACATAAATATATTAATGAATTATGTGATGCATCACATTACTGAGTATAGAATACTCAGTAATAAATGCGAGTATTGGAAACAAAATACCAGTAATGTGAGTATAGATAAATATTGGAGAAGATAAATGCGAGTATAGAATACCAGTAGCAAGAGAAAGAGTTTTTTTTTAAGAACTTCTATTATTGAAATCAACTGTCTAATAATAAATAAAATACATAACTATATTAATGAATTGTGTGATGCATCATGATGAAGAACTTTAGAACATGCGCAGGCCGAGTACGGGTGGGCGAAAAAGGCGTTGATGGCCTTCTTTTTCTCAGTCACAACACCTTTCGGGGTGGTTCTAGGAATGGCCTTATCTAAAACGTACAAAGAGAATAGCCCTGACTCTCTCATAACGGTTGGTCTGCTCAACGCTTCTTCGAGTGGACTACTAATCTACATGGCTTTAGTTGATCTTCTGGCCGCAGATTTTATGGGTCAGAAGATGCAACGGAGCATCAAGCTTCAGTTGAAGTCATACGCCGCAGTTTTGCTTGGTGCTGGTGGCATGGCCGTTCTGGCTAAGTGGACTTGATGATGTGCCCGTGGTACATTATCTAATACCGTCTTGTAAACAAAATTTGGACTGATCATATATTTTATAATATATAAAAGCTTTTACTGTTCTGGAAAAGAATTAATAAAATTGATTTGTTAAAAAATGAAGCTTTTACTGTTCTGGAGTTGAACGACTTATTCGTAGTCACATGTCAAAAGATGTGGCACGTTAGACGCGCGATATTATATATTCAAAATTCTGATAAAAGTAAGTTAATAATATAGCGATATAGATCACAGGATAAATCATCCTCTCCATAAAAATAATTATCAAATAAATAATACACAGGGTGATAGATCGTGCAATGAACCCTCCTACTTATATGATAATATAAGTGTTTTTGTCCAATTACAAACAAAAATTAGTGAGAATTTGATGAAGAGTAACTAAATATATAGAATATCGAGACTAAATCATGAATATACGAAGAGTTAATCAGTGGTGAGGAGAATGTGAGCTACATAATGTTTCTAATTGTAATTGTGGGTTGTTTAGCTTCCAGCAGATCGATGCATTCTTGTATTTCCTTATCTTCAGATCTCACAAATTAAATGAAGCTTGGATATGAGTGTGAAGATGCGGTTGAGTAGTCGCCGATAAATAATTAATTACCTTTACTAAACAACAGTAGTTTAATAACATATAGGAGATCATGACAATCACGTCCATTTATCAATTCAGATTTAATCAAAAACTCGATCTTGATCTATATAAAGTACAAAACATGATTAAAACGAGGCCTGAATGGTATACTAAAAACATAAAATGAGAGATTAATCAATGAGTTGAAATTACTATATAAAGGAACCCCACTTCTGTGTAAAAGAACCATCCTAAACTTCTTTACTTGAAGAAAACATAACTAAAACTAAAAATGGCTTTGCAAAAGTTTCCTCTCATGGGGCTTCTTATGCTCCTAACCATTGTCGTCTCTCCGGCAACAGCTGATGGGCCAGTTTGCCCCCCGTCCACCAAACTTAGCAGGGCAAGTTTCCCTGAGGGTTTCTTATTTGGCACGGCTACTGCGGCATATCAGGTACGATATAAGTTTCCATGAACATTTCTTCACACGTAAGAATAAGTTTTCCATGTGTTATTATACACCTAAATAATATGTTATCCTTTACATTGTAATGTAGATCATACATGCTGAATTTATTCAATCTAAAGCCTTTTATTTAAATCATGTGAAATATGTGAAAGAATAAAATATCAAAAATTGTTAAGTCGTTAAGAAAGCTAATTGAGAAGTTTTGTGGAGAACCAGAAAACGAGACCACCATGATTGACATTCATTTTTATCATTTCAAAAAATAGAACACTATTATATATCGAACATAATACTATATGTAAATAAGGGTGTTTCATATATCATACTTTTTTAAAACAGCGTTCTACTTTAATTCAATATATATACATAATATATATATATATATATATATTCAAAAACTCTAGTCCATTTTTTCATTTTTTACTAGTTATGGGAAAAGTTGTTATCTTACTTATTACATGATATTAATTGGAAAAGAAAATAAAAACATATTTCTATATACCATTATTATTAAACACATCAACTGATTTCGTTATGTCATTTATAAGGTTGAAGGTGCAGTGAATGAAACTTGTCGTGGACCGGCCTTATGGGATATCTACTGTAAGAGATATCCAGGTTAGTGCCTCTTCAATTCCTTTTCTTATCTCGTCTATACTTAAATATTGATCTGAATAATCTTTAATTTAATGTCAAAAAAATCTTTAATTTTAAATTACAGAGAAATGCAAAAACGATAATGGCGATGTGGCCGTTGATTTCTTCCATCGTTATAAGGTATATATTTATATACTTGAAGAAAATATATACAAAGTATATCTAGTAAATATTATTATGTTGTAATAAAAGATGTTGAAAATTTGTCTCCTCTTCAAAATGAATGTATGTAGGAAGATATTCAGCTAATGAAGAACCTAAACACCGATGCCTTCAGACTCTCTATCGCGTGGACAAGAATATTTCCTCGTAAGTATATGTGCTTCCGACCACTAATTTGATTGAGTCGTAATTATCGATTTTGGTTTGCATATATAATATGATTGTTAGAAAATATTAATGAAACAAAACACAATGTTTATTAATCAGATGGGAGAAAGGAGAAAGGAGTTAGTCAAGCTGGTGTGCAGTTCTACCACGACGTCATCGATGAGCTCATAAGAAATGGTATATTTTTTTTTAGAAATATCTTTTTATTGAAGAAAAAATTAAAGCATATGTACATAGAATTCAATTCACAAGACAATCAGTCACCTTCTTAATTATTCTCTAACAAATATGTATTTTTATGTGATATAGGTATAGTTCCGTTTGTGACTGTTTTTCACTGGGACACTCCACAAGATTTAGAAGACGAATATGGAGGATTTTTAAGTGAGAGGATTGTGTAAGTTTTTTTTTGTACAAAAAATATATATATGGTGGAAACCAATAATGTGATAAACTAAATAGCTCAATATAAAAAAATGCAGGAAAGATTTCCGGGAATATGCAGATTTTGTTTTCCAAGAATACGGTGGAAAAGTGAAACATTGGATCACTTTCAATGAGCCATGGGTTTTCGCTCACGCTGGCTACGACGTGGGCAAGAAGGCACCAGGACGTTGTTCTGACTACGTAGATCCTACGTGCAAAGGGGGACGCTCAGGATACGAGGTTTACCTAGTCAGTCACAACCTTCTTAACGCTCACGCAGAAGCCTTTGAAGCTTTCACACAATGCGCAAAGGTAATAATTGATGTATATAAATTGTAGAGATTAATTTCAAACTATTTGACTTAAAGATATAAACTAGATTTGTTTTCTGTTATGTTAAATATGGCGACAGTGTAAGGGTGGAAAGGTCGGACTCGCACATAGTCCGGCTTGGTTTGAACCACATGACTTTGAGGATTCACAAGATGGTGCATCCATAAGCCGTGCACTTGACTTTATGTTGGGATGGTAAGAAGTTAATGATGGTATTCTAAATAATAGGTGCTCTTATATATATATTAATGAAATTTTGTTATTTCTTAAATTATATTTTTTTCGCAGGCATTTGGATACTACTATGTATGGAGACTATCCACAGATCATGAAAGATATTGTTGGACACAGATTGCCCCAGTTTACTTCTGCGCAGAAAGCAAAACTGAAAAACTCGGCCCATTTCGTAGGCCTCAACTACTACACGTCCACGTTTGCGAACCATGTCGAGAATCCAGATCATTCTAAACCAAGATGGAAGCAAGATTCTCTTATTTCATGGGAACGTAAGTGTTTTTATCTCTCTCCTTAACTTGAAATTGCAATGGTGCAACGAAATCAAACGAATAGGTTTGTATTTGGTACTGATAAACATTGATTTTCTTTTCAGCTAAGAATTCAGACAAATTCACCATTGGTAGCACGGTATGGATGATTTTAATAACTAAAACTAAAAGTTGGATAAATCTTGTATTTATGTCTATAACGTAATACTTTCACCTTTGTTGTATTTCAGCCTTCCACCGGTAAGCTACCCGTTTACGCGAGAGGATTTAGAAAGCTTTTGAAGTACATCAAGGATAAATATGCAAACCCTGAAATTATGATCATGGAAAATGGTAACTAACATTCTGTCATATCATCATTGTTAGCTCTCTTTTTATCTTCATTTGGTTTTGAAAAAACAAGTACTAATAGATTAATCTTTTTAGGATATGGAGAAGACCTTGGAGAAACCGATTCAGTTGCAGTTGGTATTGCTGATCACAACAGAAAATATTATCTTCAGAGGCATCTTTTGAGTATGAATGAAGCTATTTGGTAAGTCCTATTTATATTCTGTATATGATAAGAGTGAAAATTATATCAAAATTTAAAGAATCTAATAAAAACATTATATGACAAAACTGCAGCATCGACAAAGTAAATGTTACAGGATACTTTATATGGTCATTGTTGGACAACTTCGAGTGGAATGAAGGTTACAAGAGCAGATTCGGACTCTACTATATTGATTTCAAAAATAACCTCACACGTATTGAGAAAGAATCGGGAAAGTATTACAAAGACTTCCTAAGTCAAGGTGTTCGTCCATCTGCCATCAAAAGGGATGAGCTTTGATCTATATCTTCTTGAGGATTTGGTTTCGTCTCAATGTTTCGATCGATTCTGTTTTAGTTTGTGATTGACCAAGATTCAGGATATCTTGGTTAGAATAAATGTTTTTTTTTCTTTTTTCATTTCTCAATGCTTTGAAATTATAATAAAATTATCCTTTGGAGAAGTTGCTTTATATGTCAAGATACATCTTTAACTTTTACCTTCAATAGGTTTTCAAATAAAAAAACTTATACCATAAATTAAATCATGAAGAAAAATAGTATTGTACGATAGAAAAATAGAAAAGTTACAAAAATTGTGATTCATAACGACGCAGTGTAGGATCTAGAATCATTTATAGTTGGAGGCACATTACTAAAAATAAAACAAAAACATTATGAAATGGAGGCACATTTTTGTTTATTCACTAAACTAAGAAAAATTTAATCAAATTAGCTAAAGTTGTTAAGGAAATTTTTTTAAAAAGAGTAGAGGGCACGTGTCCCTGTAACCATAATCCTACATCCGCCCCTACAACGACGTAGACTAAAATCTCAACTTTGTAGAATGAAAATATGCATGTACTAATTAGAGATAGGCAAAAAAACTCTAATTCAAAAATCCGAATTGAATCCGGTCCAAAAAATTAGTTTCAAACTTGAACTAAAAATAGTTAAAGATCCGAAGTATCTAAAAAAGGAACCAAACTCGACCCGAACCAAAATATTTTGGATATCTGAATTGATTCGAATTTGATTTATATACTTAAATATATTAATTATCTTCAGATTTAAAATATATTCAAAATATAGAAGATATTTTGATTTTTTCAAAATACTTGATAATGTATATAGATAGTCAAAATTAAATATCTAAAATAGCTAAACAATACTCAAAACACTTGAAATATCTATTGATTTTCCATCTAAATATCCAAGCTTAACTCATTTTGATGTAAAATTTAGGTATTATGCTATAAATTATTCATATATATATATATATATATATTATTATATTGTTTTTGTTTTAGATTTTAAGAAACTTAAAGTATAAATGAATTTATTTTTTTTTAAATAATTTAAATAAGTTGTCCGAACTCGAACAGAAACTTCAAAAATCTAAACCGAAACTAAACCAAAATTTAAAAGTACCCAAATGGGGTCAAAATCTTTAACCATGTAAACTATAAATCCAGATATATCTGAACCAAACTGAAACCGAATGGGTACCCGAACGTTCACCCCTAATACCAATATGTAAGCATAGAAGTAGATTAGAAAATATGATACGACTTCGTTTAAAAGACTATAATCATGCATATATATTGACTGATTCATGCATATATTGACGTAAGAAGTTACAGTTTATGCTCTGTTGCATAGTATAACCTAAAAAACAAAAACAAAAACACTTCATAGTTGTGTACCATTTCCTTGGTTCTTTCATCAAACATCAATTAGAAGTTGTTGATGTTGTGTTCAACGCAGATCAAAGAAAAGGTATGCATGTGGAAGCATTGTAATTTGCAAGAAAAGGATTAGTTCTTTAGTTTCTTTTTTATTGTTATACCGACAAGTGACAAATATGGTTATATGCAGACAGTGATGCCGTTATGCTGAAGACTCTTTCTTATAAAAGGCCTGGGAAATGGTAAATTTGCCATCTCTGAGTCTGACACTTGTTTTGGTGCCAAGTTTTCCATCATGATCCTTCTACACCCCTAACTTTTGCGTTCATGTGCCTAGCTATTGCAGTGTTACTTCAGGGCCAGGGGAAACTACATGAAGTATGGTGGGGCCACTTGCCCCACTAAATTTAGAAAATAATTTCTTTGCATATAAAAAAGGGAAATTTTCTCAAATAGTCAATTTTAAGTTTTTGTCACAAAATGGCACTCAAGAAAAAAATGATCAAAATAACCTTTTTTGTTTTCAAAATTTTAATTTTAATTTTTTATTTTTTTGAAATTTGAAACCCTAACCCCCAAACCAACTCTTTAATTCTAAATCCTAAGTCTAGATTACTTAACCCTAGGGATATAAATGTTTATTTACCTCTTTAATGAAACATTTTGGTCATTTTTTTTTTCTTGAAAACTATTTTGTGATAAAAAAAATTATGACTATTCTAAAGTATTTATGTATAAAAAATATGGTTTAAATGGTTAGGTTGGCTAAATTCTTTCATATGCCCCCACTGTTTAATTATAAATGCCCCCATGATATTCTTAGTTATTAAATTTTTCTTTCTTTTTTGGCTTTAGGTGTAATATTTTGCTTCCTTAAATTTGGATTGCAGTTGATTATTTAATTCTTACATTCATATTAAGAAAATTGGATGCTATTTTTTTTTGAATTATTTCAATTTACTAAATTTATTTGATTAATATTGTTTTTCTAAACAAAGCGATAGATTAAATTTTTGGCAAACAACTCATGATTAATCTTTAAGGGCTGAAACATTATATTATGCTCCCAGGAAAATTTGATTCTGGCTCCGCCACTGAACAAAAACACAGCAAGCTTCCTTCTCCTTATTGCTTCATAACTCCAACCAGCGACGTCTGCAGCAGTTGGAGCAAATGAAACAGGTTTTACAAGCGGCCGGATCCTCATGGTTCACTGAACTTAGGAAGGAGACGAAAAGAGCGTTTCGTGAAAGCATCAACGGAGCAGTCAAGGTTTCCCGTTCTAAGAAGGTAATATAGCTAAACTGTGATGCCATTTTGAAGAAACTGAAGTCCAAACGGTGTGAGTCGGAACAAGTCTCGGAAACTGGTCTTGTCAAGCTTTAACAACGGACATTTTCAGAAAACACTGTGTCATCTAAGTCTAATTCAACCTTATATTTAGCTTACAGAAGAACACTGCACAGTGTGAGGAGTAATGGCACATGCACTATAACACGTGCTCCATATAACCGCTAGAGAAGTGGGTCTAGGTCGGACTGTGACTGAGCTGATGGTGGCAGATAAATAAAATACCGTGTTGAAAGACCCAAATCCGCCTCCACTTGTGCAAGAGATACATGGTTAGGCGGTCAGCTAATATATTGGCTTACTCCAGGTGTTACTTCATTTCCCAATCTGAAAATGGGCTAAGAGCACCAAAGGATCAATTCCAATCTCAATAATTTTTAATGTGCTTTTTGTTACCTCAACTTTTATACTGTGTCAATTTCATTCTAAACTAATATTTATTTTAAATAAGCTTCATGGACTATCAACTCCAAATCAAAATCAATTTTAATCAAAATGATGTTGGTCAACTATGCTGAGTCAGACGCCAAATGTGTAGTATTTGCTGAATCATCTGCCATATATAAATTTTATTTTCAAAATTTACCCAAAAACTAAAAATTTACTCAAATTCGAGATATATTAAACCCAGAGAAAACCTAAAATAAAATCTAAAAATAAAATCAAAAACCCAAAATATATTTGAAACTCTGAGAAAACTATAATTACCTAAAATTTCAAAATACATTCGAAAATTTGAAAAATCAGTATAACGAAAAATACCAAAATATATTTGAATAACTCAAAAAAGTAAAATATATATTTAGTACCAAAAATATACTCAAAAATTTGTGACAAACTATAAAAACTCAACATCCCAAACTATATATAAAACCAAAATATATCTACAAATTTAAGAAAAAAAAATTATGATACACAAAAATATAACGAATATCTAAAAATTCTGGGAGTACATGATTCAAATTCATATATGACTATTTATCCAACAAATACCTGAATAATCTAAAAGTATATGTACTAATTATCTTTAGATATCACAATAACTCTACAAGAAAACATATTTTTTACAACGATAGTTTTCCTTGTAATTTCGTCGTAATATGGGTGTTACGACGAATTAACGAGGAATCGCGTTTTGTTGTTAAATGCCCGTCGTAACAGATGTTTCGTCGTAAAGTCCTTGTAATATTTACAAGGAATAGTGGTCGTCGTAAAAGGGCAAGGAAAGATTTCGTCGTAATCGCCCCGTTAATTTTTGTTGTAAAGAACTCATAAAGTTTCCATGTAACTTCCTTGTAATGTTTACAAGGATTTTACAAGTCACTCCTTGTAAATTACTTATAAAGTTTACAAGGAATTTACCTCATTTGTTACATAAACAATAATAATAAAATTATTAAAAATTATGAAATAATAAAAGTTTAAAATATTTTAATTATAAAACAAAATACAAAATATTGAAGTTTTTTTTTTTTGAAAAACATATAAAGTCATAAAAATATTTAAATTTATAATACAAAACGAAAAAGCTAGGGAAGCACATTCTCGTATTCGAAGTAGTTGGTGGGAGAGCTCATTTCCGGAGAGTCTCGATTGGTGGACGGGAGGAGGTTGTTGCATCCCGAGAGCCGCTCGTCTGACATCCAACGCTCTCTGCATAACCGGGTGAAAAATGTGAGATGCTTAATGAAGACAGTTATCATCATGTTAGGCATCAGTTTAGTTATAAAGAAAAAGAAGTAAGGCATCAGTTTAGCTATTAAAAGAAAAAGAAGCAAGGCATTAGGTAGGAATCAGAAAATACAAGAATGAAAATGCAGGATTTATGGGTAAAATAGTAATAATAATCAAACTCAAATCCAAACCAGTTTTTTTTTTTTTTTTTTTGCTCTGGGCTAAACTTGAAGTTGTAACAATTGTTAAAAATACAAAAAAAAAAGTACAAATGATTCAAGTCTTATCGCAGGTCACAAAGCATTGGTATCCAAGACAAAATCTTCCAGCTTAAATCAGTCAATTGTAATGAATGACCAATGAAAACCCACAAAGAGAGAGGGAGAGAGGTGGTCATTATAACATTTTTGCATTGTCTTTTATTGTGCCTAAGAGAGTCCTCGTTCATATATGCATACCCTCAAGAAAGTCAGACAACCTATATCAGACCGAATAAAACACACAGCAGAGTTAAGAGTTGAAAAGTGACTGAAACAAGAGATTGACTTGAGTGGTGCCAATACCTTATATCTTTTGCTATCACAGTCTGCCCATCTTCTACATTCAGATGCCGCAAAACCACTTCCTCCAAACGACCATCGTGAAACGCATGCTGCAAATCACACACACCCCACCTGTGAGTTTCAGAAGTGCATCCAAACACCATCAAATATTACATTCCAAAAGGCAAAAATAGTTAAATCATAATCCAACAAAACGACAAAGAGGCCTACCACGGTCTATACAATACCAATAACTATATTTATATTATGATAATATGACCTAAGACTCTCACTTTAATGGTAACTTAAATATGTGTAGCTAATGGGTATCCTCATCGGATTCCATATCCAACTGCATCAGTAACATCATCAGATCAGTTGTAGTCAGTTCGTCATCATCAGAATCTTCAAATCCAAAAGGACCATACTGTCTTTCTGACATTATGTTCCGAATCATGTTAAAAAAATGTACTAATGTCTGAGAAGCTAGATCCAGAGGGACTTGGACGCCTTGGAGGTGGGCTGTGGTATTTCCATGCATATGACCCCAGTGTGCTGGAACACAATAATATCCAATAAGGTCTAATCAAACTTTCTAAGGACTTAACTTGTTAGCAAACCCCACCCTTCCTCAATAAATGATGTCATCTCGAGCATGCATGATATAACTAGTGTGTTTTAACACTAACTACTGCATTATAAAATACCTTGTAGAAGCAACTTGTTCCGAACGAACAATTCCTATCTCCAAAGTTGAAGTGCTTACAATCAATTGACCTGGTAGACATAAAAGAAAGAATATTATTGCATTCACATAAACCGAAGAAACATTCATCAAACTGACTTATGCAGTAGGATTACCTGAGTTTTTCCCTGTAGTTGTCCATGATTTCCTTTTTCTCTTTAGGAGCTGAGAACCAGATGACACTAGGAACAACAAAATATGACAACTTGCGGCAAATGGGGCAATCCCTCAGCGTGCTATTGACATCCATACCGGTGGAAGGAGAGCTGCTACGCCAATTCCTGATGCAACCTATGCAGAAAGCATGATCACACTCAGTGAGTAAGCCAAACTTCCATTCAGCTGGAGTTGGCTTAGAGAGAACACGTTCCAAACAGACACAACACTCCACCTCCTGGCTAAGTTTCAATGCTTTGAGCTGCTTGTGTTTTTCTCACATGATCTCTTGTGCTCCTCTCTCTCCTCGGGTCTGAAAAGATGCAAGCAACATTTGCCACAAGTTGGGAAAGGTCTCCATGGATGTGAGGGCAAAGATCGCCACGTGGGCAATCACCAGCTGCGGCGTATGAGCAAATGAGTTGTTGTTGTTCTTGTGGTGGTTTGGATGTAGAAGAAGAATTGAACTCGTCGTCTGAGGAATCAAAAGTCCACGCTGGTGATGAGGGAAGTGGGGTGAAATCCTTTTCTGAAGCGAGGGAGGTGGTGGGAGGAGATGATCGAGGAAGAGCAGAGGAAGATGAAGATGAATAAGCAGGAGGAGGGCGAGAAGGTTTGAGTTTGACATGTTCGTACCTGCATCGGCTTCCGTAAGAGCAGAGACCTCTCTGGTAGTAGGTGCAAACCTGTTGATACAAACCAAGTTGAATGAATGAATGGTGGTTCGTTGTTGTCTACATATACATAAAGAAGAATGGTTACATTATTTGTAGGATCCTTCCAGTCATGTGAGAATTCACAGTTGTCACCTTTTAAGCAAGCACCGTGAGCAAAGAACTTACAAAGGATCCTAACATACAAACAAACAAACAAAAGAATAATAAAACACGTGTTCAAGCATACAGAGGGATGAAACCATTCATTCCAAAATCATTACTTTCTTTTGTAATCAAGTTACGATGCAAAACAGAAAATAAAACAAATCTATCCTGGAAGAAGCAAGAGATCGGAAATTGATAAAGCAATCACCTTTTCGACATCGGGAAGATGGAGAGGCTCAGTCAGGAATCACCTTGGGGGAAAAGGGTCCCTGGGATCGAAACTCGGCGCTGGCTCGAAACGCAGCAGAGGAAGCGGCTGTGGTTACAAGGCGGCGTAGCAGCTCTACCTTTTGTCGGGTTTTTTCTTCTTCCAAATCAGGACAAAGGAAGAAAGAAACAGAACGTTTAGACGAATCCCCACCGTACGCTAATACGACGTCGTATTTGCGTTCGGTTCTGATCCTAAATATACTAAAGCACAAATCACATGGTCAATTAAATTTTGACACATGTTTTATGCTTTAATATAATTGTTTTTTGATAAAACAAACAAAATATATAAGTTTTAATCTTTAAAAAACATAATAATATAATTGTTTTTTGATAAAACAAACAAAATATATAAGTTTTATCTTTAAAAAATATAATAAATAATGTGGGTTAAAAATAAAAATAAGTACGATTAAAAATCAAAATTTTAATTGTAAAAAATTCAAACTTTTAATCTTAAAAATCAAATATATCTCAATATTTTTAAAAAATATTGCAAACATTTATTCATTTTAAAATAATATCAAAAGTGTTGTGCAACCGCTCTCACGTTTTCCACGTTTAATCTATTTATTTAATTTTGAATGTAACATTGTTATTCAGTTTCATAAAATATTTGACATAAAATAATTTTATTCTAAATGAAAATTATAAATTATCAAATAATTTATAGACAGTAAAATTAACGACGGGCGTGACAATTCATATCTAATAATTTTTTATTGTTGTGCAAATTTTTTTAATCTATTAATCAAAAAAAGAAAATTTAATATTATTTTTTATCTATTTGGTTTTTATATTTAATATGTCCGTGGAAAGCACGAGACAAAATACTAGTTATAATTAAAGACTAATGGATATTATCTTATACACTTAATGGATGAAGCCTCCTTTCTTTTTAGTTTCAACCGTTAAATGGAATTTATTCTGCAGTTTATATGTGCAAGGCCTAATAGGTCCAGTTTATTCACATACATCTCAGCATTTTTAACCACTGTTTTATTTAAATAAAATGTAAGATTACACTAAGAGTATAGAAAATATTAAAAATACAACTACACGCAAACATAAATTAGAGAACATTACAATACAAATATTAAAATCTGAAGAAACTTTCATTTGGACTAACTTGCTTGACAACATAATATAGATACAAAATTCCAAATTAATTTTTGCAGTTTTCTTTATTGTAAAACATTGGTTAGATTCCAATTAGGATCTATTAAAATTCTTTGATGAAAAATCCAATCTATTGATTCTATAAAAAAAATTAGTAAGTGAAATTTCCAATTTTCAAAAATTCTAAGAACATCACCATACAACAAAAAAATTATATCTTCAATGAAGAACCAATAAAACATCATTAAGTACCTTTGGGGTTGCTTCACCATGACCAAATCACAATTTTGATTTGGAAACCAAAACTGAGATTATCCGTTTTCTTATATCTCCATGACCATGACATCCCATAGTAGTTTTCATGATATTTATTTCTAAAGCAAAGCGGTTATGATGAGTTCCTTACCACTTGAATCTAAATTTAACAGAATTAGACCATGTGTTTTTTTCATGTCACAAATTCCATGCCAGAGATTGCACAAACGAATTGTAAAGAAGACATTGTAACTTTCAATCCGTAGTAAATAATTTTTTTCTCAAAAAGAAAAAAGAACAAATAACACATAAGCATCGAAGTTTTGATCATGCCCTGATCAGAATTAGGGCTTGGACAAATGAAGAAGTAGGATCGCAATCGCCATAATCGTCGCAGAGATATTATATTTGATGTACTTTTTTGCCGTTATGTATGTTGTTGTTGCTTTTCTTTCTTTTTTTAAAAACATTATGTACTTTGCTTTTTTCTTTGGTTCTCTTAAAAACTTTTCGGTATAAACTCTTAAAACTTGTAAAAGCAGTGTTGAAACACAACAACTCTACCGGCAAAGTAGGGTTGGGAATTTGAATCATTATATGCGGGCCCTGCCTCGGTTGACCGCTGTGGGGTGGATGCGGGTCAAGTTATTTGAAAAAATTGATTCTCAGGTGCAAATGCGGATTGAGTGCTTTTTATGCGGGGCAGATGCGGATTAGCCAAAATATATTGTGTTTATACATTATACATTATATATATTGTGTTTTTTCCTCTCAGTTACCAAAATTGTCAATCTTCTTCATTTCGGCAAAACCAATCCTCACTAACAAATCTCATCAATCTTAGCATCTAATGGATATTCAAAATTGTTTGAATTTCTTCAAAACACATATCACCAGATAATTGAACCGTTGGAATAACAAACTTCGCGGACCCCTAAGTTTCGCAGTCTAACTCTATGATTCAATAGTTTTCCTCCCCTTTGAACCAAACTCGACATTAACAAAAAGTACAAAACCAAACTTTGTTGTTGTTGAAATTACCCTTCACACAAGAAATCTCAACCAATAATATTTTTTTGATCTGCATAAAACGATTAGAACACTGAAAAGAGAAAATAATGATTAACATGAGAGTGAACGAATCTTCATAAATCAATTTTTATCATAACTAATTTTTAGTCGGTAGTTATATATAGAAAAATATATAAAATTTTATTAAAAATAATAACGACTTTAACATGAGATTTTAGAGACGAAAAATTACTTTGCAGATAATCGTATAGATTTAGTAATTTAACTATTGTGTTTTGACATTAATAAGAGGAAAAAGATGAAATTGTATGAGTTTTAGATTTTTTTGGATTGAACTTTGTTTACTGCAATTCATAAGAATGCAAGCGGAAAAGTTCTGATTAAGTCATGCAAAACAATCAAATGGATTTATCCTCCATTAGGGATAAATTTAAAATAATCATGGCTGCTAAATTGAGAGGAGTGTTTGGACATAGACATATAGTCCGTCGTAGCAGAGTTTACTGGTCAAGATATATTTAGTATGGTTGGTAAGCCGCTACCTAGCCGAAAGGATATTAAGGATTAAAGCGACATCTCATTTGTTTGACATGGCATGAAAAGCATTTCATCAATTTTTGCAAGCATATATCACTCAGGAGAAAGCTTGCATTCACCATATGCTTGGCATGGCATGGTAACATGTATGATATTATACAGTCATGTGTTGCAGAATAAGATGCACAAAATATTAGCAGTTAAAGAAGCTCGAAGAAGAAGAGAAAAACAAATACATATTAATTAATATAAACTTCGATGGGATAAATTAGTATAACATTTTATCAAAAAAAGAAGAAAAAAAATAGTATAACACAATTGGTTGGTATCTAAGAATTGTTGAAGTTGCTGAATATGAAGTGGAAGCTGGTGAAGCTTATGCTAGATTGAAAGCAAATTAAACGGTTAAAAAATATATTTTTCAACTCAGTTCTAGTTAGAACATTCTTAGTGGGTAAGAGCACCTCCAAATGAGGTTGTTAGAGAAGGGTTCTTAGAGAAAAAACCAAAAAAATAAATCAAAAAGAAAAAAATGATAGCAACCGATTCCTAAAAGAGAGTGTTTAGAATTGATAAAAACCCCTAACATGTCTGTTTTTTATTGGTTCCTCTTGTTTCTCTCTCTCACCTCTTTCTCTCTCTTTCGTGTCTTTCCTTCTTTCTCTGGTAGATTAATTCTTCAACACAGATTCCAAACCTTAATTCCAAGAGATCCCAAGATATACATACACCTATGCTCTCTCACACATCTTTCTCTCTCTCTCTGTTCTCTCTCTTCTGGTCGAAGAAGATGATGTCCCCTTCTCTCTTCTGGTTTTGTTAACGAGAGAGACGAAATCCAAGTCGGTGACATCGTTTTGCTTAACTCTCCTTACGTGAGTATATTAAACCTCCTTTTTTGAAACCTTCTTTTCCAGGCAGAATCTTTCCTAGACTTGGGTTAATCTCGTGACTTCGTTTTTCTTGTTGATTGTGTTCTTCTTCTATTCACTTGCAAAGAGTCTTCACGTTGAATCAATCTCCAACAGAAAATATTCTACTATTAAAACATCTAATTTTTCTTAAGAACCCATGAGAGGTTTTGTACCATTGGACATAACAAAATATTGCAACTCCAAAAAGTTTTTAATTTACAAAATTTAACAAATCTATAATTAAAATAATGATAACCATCTATAAGAGGTTCTTACCATTGGAGATGGTCTAAGTTTCTTCTCATAGTGTCTTTAAACATATAATAATAATAATATAATTAAATAAATAAATTAAACTAAATAATATTTGAACTATACCCTTTAATAAATGACACATAACTAAGAGAGTCTCTCATGTCCATTCCATAGGTTTTTAGTAAAGATTCAATTTTGTTTCTTTTTATTTTTCCTTCTTTCTCATACTTTTTATTTTATTTTTATTCAATTAATAAGAAACTGAGTGAGAATACCTTGACGAAAATACTCTTATATTTCTTTTTTACAAGGTTTATCGTTATTGTGGTGACAAGAAAAAAAAATCTAAAATCCAATCCTATAAATACAAACATTATTTGAACATATATCAAATGATAAACATGATTTAGAATCTATTTTATTTCATCTACTCCATAACTATTAAAACTTAATTTACATGCTTCAAAATTATTTATACATAATTTTAATTTATTTTTCATCATTATAATTTTTTTTATAATTTTATAAACTAATATTGAGATTAAACTCATAAGCAGGATTCTTGGGAAAAAAGCGAGAAGTCTATTTAGAAGACTTTCTTGTTTTGTGAAACTTTTTGAATAATCGTAAACATGTATTTTGTTTTGGGCAATTCTCTCAAATAGTATTTTTAAAAATTTTGTCACAAAATAATACTCAAAGAAGAAAATGACCAAAATAACTTTTTTTATTTTAAAAAAAAATGTTTGAAACCATAATCCCAAAGCCCCACCACGTAACTCTAAACATTAAATCTAAATTAGTTAATCATATGGTATAAGTTTATATTTACCTATTTAATAAAATATTTTTGTCATTTTCCTCATTGAAAGTTATTTTTGTGACAAAAGTTTTTTTAGTACTATTATAAGGTATTTCTATTTTGATTTTATTTGGTCATACTGAGATAATTGTAATTTAAATACCATTTAGATTTTTTCATTAATTGAATGTATGGTATATATTTTCATTTAAACTAAAATTTTAGATTATTTTGGGCAAATCTTCCTATAAAATATAGAAAAACTAATTTATATATTTATAACACAAATATAGTTAACAAGTAACAATAATTTTGAATCATGAAATTTGAAAAGCTAAAAATATATTTTCTGATTTAAATAACTTAATTAAACATTTCCGAATTTCAAAACATAATTTGAGAAGGCAAAATCCATAAAATACACTTTAAATAAGTTACTTTTCATTACGGATCATCATAATAAATACAAATGTATTGTACGCCACCAAATGGATAAGATTTTAAAAAGAAAATAATGAAAAAACGATTATATATCAAAGCATTTTAATCTAATATGGGATTTGACCAAAGTTATACAGCAAAAGTCTGGCGTTTATAATGAGACATAGACTTGAAGATCACAAGGAAATTAAGTGTTGTTTCTCTGTTAAAAAGAAAGATCATTGAAGAAAAAACATGTATATTTTCTTCATTTGCTCTATTGTATTTGTATTATGTATGTTTGTACTTTTAACATTTATATAAATAGAATAGTAAAAAAAAAACAGTTTCACTAATTGAATAAGAAATTGTGTGGCCTCAAAAAAAAAAAAAAATATATATATATATATATATATATAAGTGGCTAAAGCATATGCTTCTTATGATTTAAGGAGGGGACCATGACAATGCTAATGTGGAGGAAAAGTATTGGTTTAGAAAAATACCATAATTCATAACATCGCAAAACCAAAATGTTATTCTCAACCTCATGATATGAGCTTGGCCACGTCAGTTGATGCTATTGAGCTCTGATCAAATCTGCAGAAAGCATTAGATTCCAAATTCCAATCAGGACACACTACTACTTTCCCCTAATGAGGAAGATGTGAGAGTGAGACAACATTTGCTTCACTTTATTTTGAAGACTCGGAGACTCAAGTCTCCTATAAAGTCATAACACAAACAACCTTTAACTACTTGATTAAATTGCGTGTACGAGCAAACTCTTTGTAATACGTACTTTTTTCTAATATAAAAATTTGTATGTAAAATACTATATTAAGCAATGACTGCAAAACTAAACATGTATCTGCTAAAAGTTGTTGTCCCAATCTAGATACACTTAATCTCAAAATGTACGGACATCGACGCAAGTATACACAGACACACAAACGTGGACTTGTTTGAAACACGAGTTTCTCGAGAAGACTCCTCCACTCATTCATCGAATGCGACCTTTTAGCAATTTGTTTCCTCAACAGTGAGTTCTAACCAACCAACCAACAACTCCGCATTTGCCTTTTTTTTTTTAATTTCTCTTCTCTGCATTTTCTGAATCACTCAAGAAACAAACAATGACAGAAACACAAATTAGCATTGATGAACAAGAAGAAGAAACAAGAAGAGAAACTCAGGCTTTGATCCCAGGTTTACCCAACGAGATCGCTGAGCTTTGTCTCCTTCGTCTTCCTTACCCATACCATGCTCTCTTTCGCTCCGTTTCATCTTCTTGGAACACAACAATCACCAACCCTAGCTTCCTCCTCTCCAAGCAATCTCTCTCCATCTCTTCTCCTTACCTCTTCGTCTTCTCCTTCAACAAATCTACGGCCAAGGTTCAATGGCAATCCCTCGATCTTTCATCCGGCCGTTGGTTCGTTTTACCTCCGATGCCCAGCTCCTTCACCAAGATCTCGTCTCCTCACGCGCTCTCCTGCGCGTCCATCCCACGTCAGGGAAAGCTTTTCGTCCTCGGCGGCGGCGAGTGCTCTCGCTCCGCCGTTGTCTACACCGCCTTGACGAACCGATGGTCGTTCGCGTCTCCGATGCTGAGTCCGAGAACGTACTTCGTCTCCGGGAATCTGAACGGTAAAATCATGGCCGTCGGTGGGAGTTTGGACGGGCACGGAGAAGCGACGACGGACGTTGAATCGTACGATCAAGAGAGCGACACGTGGAAGGAATCTGCGAAGCTTCCAATGGTGTTGGCTAAGTACGACTCAGCCGTGATCGGGAGAGAGATGCTGGTGACGGAAGGTTGGGCGTGGCCGTTTATGTTTCCGCCGATGGGACAGGTGTACGATTCTGATAAAGACACGTGGCAAGAGATGAGCGGTGGGATGAAGGAAGGGTGGACCGGTGTGAGCGTCGTGATCAGGGAGAGGCTGTTCGTGATCTCAGAGCATGGAGATTTTCCGATTAAAGTTTATTCAGCCGATGACGACACGTGGAGGTACGTGAGTGGGGAGAAGCTTCCGAGGAAGACGATGCGGCGTCCGTTCGCTGTGACGGGAGCTGACGACCGGGTTTTCGTGGTGGCCGAAGGGCTTAACGTGGCGGAGGGTAGAATGAGTGAGGGGCAAAACGGGGAATTCAGTGTTGAGTGGAGGGTGATCACGTCGTCTCCTCAAGCTCGTACTCAGTTTTCACCTGCTAGTTGTCACGTGCTTTATGTATGATTATATATTTCTCTTTCGTTATTTATATTTGTTTCAAAGACTTGAGTGTATATGGTGATTCGGTTGGCTTGGTTACGTGAAACCATATGTGAAAAAGGTTAAAGCAAATATTAGAACGAGTGTAAATAGCTGAGAGATCTTAGATCTAATGAAACGATACGGAGCCAAAGACACAACTTCTAACAACTGACCTGACCTCAATCTTTCCCCTTGTCACGTTGAGCCTACAGAGGGCAGCTTCGAAATGCAACGATCTATTAGGGAATGGCAGCTTCGAAATGCAACGATCTATTAGGGAATGAATGATAATATTATTGATATCCTAATGATAATATTATTGATAGATGAGTAGACAATATATACGAAATTACAAGTAGGGTTTTCACAATACTATTTCCATATATACATATATTTTACATACCCCCTCAAGATGGAGGTACTTGAGTAACTCCAATCTTGCTATAGAGTTTCTGAAAGCGTGATCTCGGAAGTGGTTTTGTAAGAGCACCTGCAAGCTGATCTCTGGTGGAGACATGGGCAACACGAAGTATACCCGACTGAACATTATTGCGGATGAAGTGGTAGTCGAGAGCCACATGTTTTATCCGGGAATGGAAAACTGGATTGGCACATAGGTAGGTGGCACCGACGTTGTCGCAATAAATCACAGGTGCAGTGGGCAAGTTAATGCCGAGTTCAGAGAGAAGAGAACAAACCCATCTTAGTTCAGAAGCTGTATTTGCAACCGCGCGATATTCAGCTTCGGTGCTAGAGCGAGCAACTCCTGTTTGTTTCTTTGTTGACCAGGAAATAGGAGTGCCTCCTAGGTAGGTGATGTAAGCGTTTGTGGACACATAATCATCAGGATCACCCGCCCAATCAGCGTCGGAGTAAGCATGAAGCGAGAGAGGAGAGTTCTTGCGTATCAATATACCGTGAGATGCAGTCCCGACGAGATATCGTAGAACTCGTTTAGCCGCTTGCCAATGGTCTTCAGTCGGTTTTTGCATGAATTGGGAGAGTTTATTTACCGCATAAGCAATATCCGGGCGGGTGAAGGCCAAATATTGTAAGCTGCCAACGACCATACGAAATTCATTCGGGTTTGAAAGTGCATTACCAGAGACGAGGGTGAGCTTTGGATGTGAAGCCATCGGAGTGGAGACTGGTTTTGCTTCAAGCATCTTCGTCTTGGTGAGAAGGTCATGAATGTATTTCCTTTGCATGAGATGTAACCCAGAACGTGTGCGCGTAACCTCAATGCCAAGAAAGTACGATAAGTTGCCAAGATCTTTGATGGAGAAGCGTGTTGCAAGCATATGAATTATCTGATCAACCAATGCAGTGCTGCTCCCGGTGACCACAATGTCGTCTACATACACCAGAATGAAGACCTGATGACCACCATTTGTGTGAACAAAGAGGGATGTATCTGCAACTGAATTCCGGAAACCAGCAGCAAGAAGAGTATGTTTCAGTTCCTCGTACCACGCGCGAGGCGCTTGTTTGAGACCATATAGAGCTTACCTGAGACGGCAGACATGATGAGGCCTATCTTGATCAACAAAACCAGGAGGTTGAGAGACATAAACCTCGTCTTGGAGTGTGCCCTGCAAGAATGCATTGTTGACATCAAGTTGCCGAATACACCAGTCATGTCGAACTGCTTGTTCAAGAACGAGTCTGATGGTTGTGGATTTAATGACTGGACTGAAAGTCTCAGCATAGTCAAGGCCATACTTTTGATTAAAGCCACGTGCGACGAGTCTTGCTTTGGGCCTGTCAACTGTAACATTAGGAAGATATTTTAGTGTAAAAATCCATTTAGTATCTATGACATTTTGACCAGGAGCTGGTGGAACCAAGTCGTATGTATGATTCCGAGTAACAGCATTGAACTCGTCGGTACAGGCATTGCGCCATCTTGGGTCTCACAGAGCTTGATTCACTGTGGTGGTTATAATGGGTCTGGTGTTAACGGTTAAGTTGTATCTGGTGTTGGGTTTTATGATATTGTTTTTAGCTCGGGTGCGCATCTGGTGTTGGTTTGTAGGTTGAGGTATAGGTGGGTTTGTATTTTGAGAGGAGGATGAGGAGTTTTGGGTTTGGGAATGGATAGGAGAAGCTGGTGGTTGAGGAACTGTTGAAGCAGATTGTTGGTTCGAGGAGCTAGGTGCAGGGTTAGGAGATTGCGTACCTGTCGAATTCCTTTCAGAAGTTATCTGGTCTCCACTAGCATTACTAGGGATAGACAACCTCTATTCTGCAATAGGAGTTGCAGAGTTTACCGGAGATGGTGATTGCGCCATAGTCGGGTGATGATCTGAGCTCGGTGGCGCTGTCAAACTAGAAGATACGAGTGGCCGGCTAGGAACAGGGATGGCTATTGGAAAGGTGTTGACATGTGTTTGTGCAGGTGGAGACTCCATGGAGGAGGAGGATGTCGGTTTAGCATGCCGATAAGGAAAAGAATCCTCGACAAACTGGACATGGCGAGATGTATAGATGCGACCTGTTGCAGGCTCCAAACAGAGGTACGCGCTTTGTGTGAGCGAGTAACCGATAAAGACGCATGGGGATGAGCGATCGTCAAGTTTCGTCTTTGCATACGGTCTCAACCATGGGAAGCACAGACAGCCGAACACGCGTAATTTAAGGTAGTTAGGTGGTTGATTGAAGAGCTTGGCGTAAGTAGAGGTGTTGTTGAGCACTGGAGATGGCAGTCTGTTGATGAGAAATACGGCTGTAGCAAAAGCATATGGCCAGTAAGTTTTAGGAACACCCGCTTGACTGAGTAGTGTAAGACCGGTCTCCACTATGTGGGGATGCTTTCTTTCAGCGATACCGTTGTGTTCAGGAGTATGAGGCGGAGAGGTAAGATGTGATATGCCGTTAGCAGAGAGGAATGATCTGAGGCCAATATACTCGCCTCCATTATCAGAGTACAAAGTCACAATCTTGGTGCTAAACTTGTTCTCCACCAAAGCTTTGAATGCAATGAAGGTCTCACGAACTTGGGATTTCTGTTTGAGTGGATACAACCATGTATATCGGGTGTAATGGTCGACGAAGATAAGGTTGTATTTGAACTGATCGGTGGAAAGAAGAGGTGATGTCCATACATCAATATATAGGCATTCGAGTGGTTTATGTGTTTGGATAGTGTTTAAGTGAAAGGGTAATTTGTGGGTTTTATTCATGAGACAATCAGAACAAGTAAACTGTTTTTGAAGGGAATCCACAACCGGTAATGAAAACTGAGCAACAACAGACTTTAAAATAGAAGTAGATGGGTGACCAAGCCTTGAATGCCAAGAGGAGATGGAGGTTTTGGGTGAGGGTGAAGCATGGTAGGAGACGATGGGATTTGATGGGATTGGCCACTCGTATAGTTCGTTCTTAGTTTTGCCTTGGAGCAAGCGCGCCCCCGTGCTGAGATCCTTCACCTGAAAATGTGCCGGAAAGAATTCGACAGATACTTGGTTAGTATTGTATAGGCGGTAAACAGAGATGAGATTTTTATGAACATTAGGAACGTACAAAACATCTCGTAAGGATAGGGATTGAGAAGGAGTAGGGAGTATAGATGAACCAGTGTGCGAGATCGCTAGACCGCTACCATCAGCTATGGTGACCTCCTCGCCACCATTGTAAGGCTGGTGTAATGCGAGATTGTTGAGATCGCTTGTTAGGTGATGTGTGGCTCCGCTATCAAGTATCCAGTTGCTTGGGTTGTACGGAGCTGAGACAAGATGCACACGAGGCTGCCATGGAGCTGAAGTGTAGCCTGTGCCGTGAGAGGGGTTCTGATGTTGAAGCTGAGAGCACGTCCTTGCACTATGCCCATAAACTCCACATATTTGGCACCGGCCTTGATAGCCACGAGATTGACGGTTGTCCTGTCTGGAAGTGAAGCTCTGTTGCTGCCATGTTTGAGCTTGACGGTTTCCTTGGCGATTGTTGCCTCCATAGCGAGTCTGGTTCGAGTTCCTTGTGTTATTGGTGGGTTTATGCCCATTATTAATCGCAGCATTCGCCGTAATAGGAGCAGAGACAGTAGCAGTTGCTACGGTTTGGAGCTTAACCTCATGGTTAAGTAGACGCTCATGAACTTCCATTAGAGACGGAGGGGTGTCACGACTTTCAATCTGATCTATGCCAGATTTGTAGTCCTCCGGGAGACCATCGATTACATACTCGATCTGATCTTCATGATCAAGGGGTTTTCCAAGTAATGCAATCTGATCAAAACGAGTAGTCAAACCTTGAAGAAAATCATCGATTGTTTTATTCTCCTTCTTCCAGTATTTCAATTGGTTCTTCAATTGTTTGAAATGAGCGTCGCTTGGTTTTGCGTACGTATCGGAGAGTATGGTCCAGATCTCCGCCGCAGTGGTGGCAGTGGACAGAATCGGCTGCAGAGACGTCGAGATATCTCCAAGGAGAGCCGAGTAGAGAAGTCGATCTTGGCGTTTCCATAGTGCAAACGCCGGGTTGGTGGTGATGACGCCTTCAGCGGTGAGAGTCGGGGTTGGGATGACAATAGAGCCATCCATATACCCTGCTAGGTCGAAGAGAGCGTGGACTTGACGACTCCACATGACAAAGTTGGTGGAGGTAAGCTTAGTAACATTCGTCATGTTGACATTGAAAATGGTGTGAGTGTCGGAGACGTTAATGGTCTCACTGTTGGTGGCCGGAGATGTTGACATGGTTTTGAGATGGTGATTTGAGAAGAAGAAGAAGATGAGGGGAGGGAGATGGCGGCCGTAAAGAAAAAGTAGGGATCTTAGGCTCTTGATACCATATTAGGGAATGAATGATAATATTATTGATAGATGAGTAGACAATATATACGAGATTACAAGTAGGGCTTTCACAATACTATTTCCATATATACATATATTCTGCACAATCTTCTTCTTCTTCTTTGCATCCATACCAAGATACTTATTTCCAGTTCTGCCAATCACAAAGTTTTTAGGAAAAACCACATATTCAAATTCCTAAACAACAAGATATTTGAAGCGATATGTTCCTTTATCGCTTTGATTTTAAGTGTGCTCAAAGATACTACCACTACAAGAAATATGTACATTGTTAGCACGGTAAATATGCTATATTAGATGTTTGATAGCGAATTCATAAATGCTATGTATTCGGCAGCCATCATAGGTACCCCCTATACGATAGCATTTTTATTTGACGCTACTAAATGTGCATATACGATAGCAATACTTGAATGGTATTATTAATTTAACTATAACACTATTTTTTTGTTACAAATTCATTATGACGTGTTATGATAGATCATTCGACAATAAACTTATAATAATATAATTAAAAATAAAATAATTGATAATTGAACCTAAATATTGTTTTATAATTAAAATAAAATAGATTTTATTTATAAATTAAAATCGGTTTACAACTAATTCCAGTTTACAAAACCAAAACCAGAAAAAAAACTAAACCAAAAAAAAATCTAAACTAAACTATAAACCTAAACTAAAAGAAAAATCTAATCCTAATCCTAATCCTAATCCTCTTTGCCATCAAACTCAGCATGTGTCTCCTCCTTCAACCTCAGCCTGCCTTTACAGCCTTCAAATCAGATTTATCTCAGCTTCAGAACCTTTTCTAATATCTCAACCACATCTTGTATCCTGCAAAATTACAAACCAGTCACAAACATTAATGTCTTTGACTCAAAACAAAAATCAACAAGCATACAAATGCAGAAGAAGAAAACGTACTTCAAGAGTCAATTCATCACGCTTCACAAGTATCTTCACTGGCTCCGTCATTAACTTTGATGCCATCTCCAAAATATCTCAACTGGTCCGCTTGTGCATGCTTCGAAGGCTCAGATAATTGAAGCAAAGCTTCGCTCATCTCGTTTCTTGCTTCATCTTTTGATGAACAGAACACTTTGTAAAGAACATTCCCAAGGGTGTTGATTGTTGATTTCACTGGCTGCAAAGTAAGATACGATTTCAGAAAATGTTTCACAGTTACACAACAAGAAACTTAATCTCATGTCTAACCTTCAGTCGAGTGTAAAAAGATTTGAGATGTTTGCAGAGACTGGAACCATCACTGAGGTCACATCTTAACTTTAAATGTATAGAGAAACCAGCTGAGATACAATCAGTAAGAAACCAAAGTAGCAACCTGACGTCTCTGCTGGATAAGTCTTCTCCTCCATCCTGAAAAGCTAGTAATAATTTTTTTTTTAAAATACAGTCCAGAAAAGAGAAAAGTTTGCAGCTTGATGCAAAAAAATAATACCTCTTTATCAAGATCAGATTGTCCTTGTGACCTGGCCATGCCTACATATCAAATCAAGTATCAGCAGCAAATCTAATCTAACAAAACAATATAATGATTAAAATGACATGAAACATTGACAAAACAGACCAGAACTTACATTATCTATATCATCAAGAATCAGAACAGCTTTCTCTTGTCCAAGCCATAGATAGATTCACCACCACCAGTCCCATCACTGGCCGAAATATCCCCACCTTGAGTCATAAACCTCTTGATTACACGATGATTTAGATTCCCCTGAAAAAATTTCATCAATACCATAAAACATAAAGAATCCAACTTTATACGATTACATCAACCCCTGAAACAAATGTAACAATACAATAAATAATAAAGGATGCAACTTTATACGGTTTCATCATCCCCTTAATCAGCTGCTTGAATCCCTCCTCTGGTGATTATTGAGAACAAATCTAAAAAAGCTATTTAACATATTGAATCATCATTCAACAGCAATAACAAAGGATCAATGATATTAACAGAGACTGCTGCACCCTCTAACCTCAGGAGTAGACTGAAAACCACAGTTAGTGAGATGATTCACAAGTGTCTCGCACGAACAAATCACCGTCGCTCCTATATCTTCACCACTGTCATCCTCTTCCTTTTTCTGCTCCGTCTCCGCTACCGAGGAAGAGAAGAACCTTGAATCGGATCATCAGAGTCTTGAAGAAACATGTACTTGGAATCCCTTGGGACTAGCCCGAAGACAGAAGATGAACAGTTTATAGATGTAACACGATAAAGTTGAGAACTTTATCAGGAATGAAGCGAGGAGAAAGAAAAAAGCGCAAACCTTGAGGATCAAACTGGACTTTCCTTGTCTTCTTGGACTTGGTTGAGTTATCATCCTTGTCGGATCCTATAACCCTAAAACCCGAGTTAAAGACAATGTCGACAAAGAAGGTAAGAAAATCTGATGAAAGTGGTTTAGAGATATGATACCATAAGAGGACTTGAGAGAAGATTTGAACCCTTGTCCTCCTTTCTCCATCATCTGTTTATTTTTTGTGTGAAATTAGGTTAGAAATTGAAGAAGTACTTGAACAGAGACTTGGGATTTGCAGAGAAAGAGATTACGACAGGAGGATACTAGCTGAAGAGGAAAGGTGGTGAGAAGGAGGAAATGAGGTGGACGGAGACATGGGGGAGATGGCTGAGGGATGGGAGATGACGGTGGTGATGGTCGAGGTGGTGATTGAAGAGGATTGTGGCGATCGGAGAAGAGCACGAGGGTTTGAGTGAATCTCTTTTTTTTTTGTGAATACTAATTTTTACACCTTTAAATAAAAATGTGTTTGATCAGAGAGGGAAAATATTTTTTTTGGGCACTTCTCTCATTTTCACTTAAGTGTCGGCGAAAAATATAATTTTAGGTTCCCGCTTACTGAAATTATATCATAGCATTTATCTAACGCTGTTATATAATAATAAAATTTCTAAAACATTTACGATAACAATTCAGTAAAACGTGCTATAACAATATGCTATCAATAAAGATTTTTTTTGTAGTGCCACCGTGGGGCCTTTTTGAAGAAACGTTTCTACGCTTTCCATGGCCGCTAACGAACCAGCCTCTGGCGGTCCCTCACTCGATCCTTCGGTTANTTATCTAACGCTGTTATATAATAATAAAATTTCTAAAACATTTACGATAACAATTCAGTAAAACGTGCTATAACAATATGCTATCAATAAAGATTTTTTTTGTAGTGCCACCGTGGGGCCTTTTTGAAGAAACGTTTCTACGCTTTCCATGGCCGCTAACGAACCAGCCTCTGGCGGTCCCTCACTCGATCCTTCGGTTACTCCAAACCCCGACGAAACACCTATTGTGGCGGACTTCATCAACACCGTCATGACTCGCCTCGCGAGACAAGAGGAGATCCAGCGCACAACAAATGAACAACTAGCAGCGCTAGCCGCCCTCTTCGCACCCACAACTGGAGACCAGAACAACGCTGACACCATCCGCCGTCATCTCTTCCAAACAACCGGCGAAGGACAGCCGTCAGCTAACTTACCCCCAGGAGATGCAAACCTGACGTCTCTGCTGGATAAGTCTTCTCCTCCATCCTGAAAAGCTAGTAATAATTTTTTTAAAAAATACAGTCCAGAAAAGAGAAAAGTTTGCAGCTTGATGCAAAAAAGTGATACCTCTTTATCAAGATCAGATTGTCCTTGTGACCTGGCCATGCCTGCATATCAAATCAAGTATCAGCAGCAAATCTAATCTAACAAAATAATATAATGATTAAAATCATGAAACATTGACAAAACAGACCAGAACTTACATTATCTATATCATCAAGAATCAGAACAACTTTCTCTTGTCCAAGCCATAGATAGATTCACCACCACCAGTCCCATCACTGACCGAAATATCCAGAGAAGTTCTTCGAACACACACAAGCCATCGCCACTCTTAGTCATATTCGGTGGCCTGAGATCAGCGAGGAAAGGATTCGCCGAGTGTTGGAGCGTATCTCGAGAGGTCGGGAACCTGATTTTCTCTTATCGCTCTTAGTCTGTTGTTCCTCGTTTTCTTTTACTCTTCATGCTGCGTTTTTGCTTTTTGTTTTGCTCAGTCGATTGGCGGTCTGATATCCCTTACCCAGTCGGATCCGGAAAGAAACGCCTTCAACTGTTCCCTAAACCGAAGCAGAGTCGAGCTAAGAGGATGAAGAAGATGCCCGATCTCAGTGCCTTGGTCGGGGACGAGTTAGGCACGTCTGGAGACAATCCCATGGCCATCTTGGATGGAATGAGTTATGAGGTTCCTACGACGGTCCCGATTCTGGCTTCCGCAGTTCCTCAAGATCTCGCGGAATGCGAGGGGGACGATGCTGATGGAGATGGAGCAGCCCTGGTTCGGAGGAGGAGGAAGAGGTCCGAGGATGACTTACCTTCCGAGGGAAATGGCAACGATGATCAGGGCGTGCCCTCTTACATCATAAGCGAAAGAAGAAGGGGTCTTCCGAGAGACAACAAGGGACCTCAACTCTGGAAGTCTTGGTCGAGGGAGATGCTCCCGAGGAAGAAGCTGAGGACCCTCTCGAAGAGGTTGGGAACACATCAAGGGAGGCCACAAACGATGTTACAGCGAACAGGAATGAACTTCCTGACGATCTTCCCTCCGCCAAAGACTTCGGGCCTCCGGCGAAAGAGGGGGCGCGAGCGCGCAACGAGGACCCCATTCTCTTTATGAATGAGATCATTCCTCGGACTGCGAGGAAGGCTGTGGAAGGTGGGAGGACAAGTCTCCCTCACAAGACGCAGGCCAATTTCTCCAATCGGGTGAGCTTCTGTTATTCCGCAGACGCTTCCCTTATTAGCGATGCACATTCGTGCGTGGAAATCGTCCGCCAAATTAGAGGGGGTCCGCGGGAAATACCGCAAGTCAGTGATCTGATATTCACGGACGCTTATGTAGATGCAGCCCGTTCCTCGGTCCTTGTAAGTCGCTTTAACTATCTTGTTTCTCGTTGTTGGATTTCTTCGCATACTAACTTACTGCGATTTCTGTGCAGGGTCAAGGGCGCATGAATCTGGTCGTCTTGAAGTACAATCGGGCTTTGAACCATACTATAGCGAACCATACAATCGGGCTTTGAATCATACCATACAATCAAGGATGTCTCTACTTCGGCGATCAAGGAAAGAGATGAGGCTGAAAGGAAGAAGGCCGGCGAACTAAGCGCTGAGTTCGAGGCGGCGAGAGCTAGGATAGCATCGCTGGAGGAGGAGAAGGCTGCCGCTGAACAGGAGAATGCGGTTACGGCCGAGGATACAGCTAGGGAGATCCGGCGACTGAAGCGCTCCCGAAGTCACGAGGTCACTCTCGAGCGCGTGCGGACTCAGACTGCAATGATCGCAACGTCCAACCGCCGCTTTGCTAACATTAGGGATTACATGGTCCGCCGCGATGCCTATGACGAGAAGTTTCTTCTCCTTGCTCAGGCGTCCGAGACCAAGAAGTGCCTCGAGTTGATAAGGGAAAAGGGGACGCCGATTCCCCAGGATATGATAGAGGTCTTCTCTCAGAAGGAGGCTACTCTTGGTCGGGAAGCTCAGGAGCTCGAGGCTGGCGAGATCCCAGAATCCGACCTATGTCTGTCCCCGCTGATCCTTCAGTCCCAGTTCCTCAAAGAGGCGTTACTGAGCATTATTGATCCCTTCGGATCCAACACGTCCCTCATCAATCCGTCGACTGCTTCGAGCCTGCAGACTCTTGGTGGTTCGGTAGAGGCGAGGACGTCTAAAGGAGTGGTAGATGATCCTACTGGGATCGAAGAACGAGGGGGCGGCGAGCAGGAAAAAGGGGATGACGCGGCAATTGGAGGCGCGACGATTGGGGGTGATGCTAATGCTTAGGCCATTATGTTTGTTATTTGTACCTTTATCTTTCTGTTTCTATTTCGGGCCTGCGTGCCTTTGTTGCTTGTATTAGGATGCTCACTTGGGCGCCCTCGAGCCCCATATTCCCTCGTGTAATACTTTCAATTTGTCAATGCTAAGTTTTTCGTAGTCTTGATTTTCGAAGTCCCTCGAATTCTTCACTTTTTCTCTGAATCGTCTCATGTGGATCCAATTGATCGGGAACCCTTAGGTCGCTTCGAACTTCTTTGAAATCCTTTTAAGTTTGAGTTCGCGCAGTCGGTTCCGAAGTGAACATCGTTTTACTACACATGTTTGGCGCGGATATTCATCGGGGTACTGGCATGCTCAGAGGTTGTTCTGCGGGCGTTTGACTTCGTAGTCGTGCCCAGGACTGCTCGAGCTTCTTAATTGATCTTCAGGCAGTGATTGTGGTCTTGGATCAGTTCAAACCTGATCCGAAAGGTTTTGGTCGGCCAAACCGTCCTTTGGTTCGTTCAAAAGATCGAAGGCTATCACTTGGGTTTCTGATGCGGGTCTTGTTTGATCGGAACGAGGCCGTTGCTTGGAACACGAGTGCCAGTACGACGTCCGCCTTTTATTATATATATTTTTTTGGGGGGGGGGGGGGTTGGCATTGTTGGTTTATTTTTTTTGGGGGGGGGTGTGACTGAACCGGTGAAGGCTGCCTATGTACCCTAAGAAAGGATCAAGTCACCCATAGTTCATGATTGTGTTTATACTCGAGTAAAAGTGATGTTGGTCATTTACTCGGGGTGTGAGTAGAAGTGAACTGTTCGTCATTTGCTCGGGGATGTGTTCCAAGGAACATCTTCTCTTTTTTTTTGTGGCGCGAGTACCGGTCACTTTGTTGCGACGATCACGAGTAGTATTTCTTCAAGTTTATGGACTTCCAAGCTCGTGGAATATCTTTGCCGGTCAAGGTTACGAGGCGATAGACCCCTGGTTTGATGACTTGAGAGATTCTGTATGGTCCTTCCCAATTGGTTCCAAGTTTTCCAGCTTTTCATTCTGTTGTATTCTCAAACACCTTGCGTAGTACCAGATCTCCTAATTCGAAAGATCGCGGTTGCACTTTCTTGTTATAGTATTTTTCGATCTGATGCTGGTAGTTTTGAATTCGGAGCAAAGCTTGGTCTCGGCGTTCCTTGATTTCGTCGAGAACGTCCAGCATCATATCGCGATTCAGTGTGGTATTCTCCGACAGTTTTGCTCGTCACAGGTTGGTGATGTTGACTTCCACTGGTGCCATTGCTTTGACCCTGTACACCAATGAGAAGGGAGTAGCTTTGGTGGCCCCTCGGGGTGTGGTCCGGTGAGACCACAGGACTCCGTTGAATTCATCAGACTAGCACCCTTTTTTCAAATCGAGGCGTTTCTTTATCCCGTCAATAATGGTTTTGTTCGTGGCTTCCGCTTGGCCGTTGCCCTGCGGGTAGCGCGGTGTCGAAGTGTTGAGTCGGATTCTCCATCGATCGCAAAAACTATGGAAATTCCCCGAGGTGATCTTCGAGCCGTTGTCTGTTATTATTTCGTAGGGTAGGCCGTGACGGCATATGATGTTCTTCTAGACGAATCCCTGGACTTCTTTGTCTGTTATTTGCACAAAAGCTTCAGCCTATACCCACTTGGTAAAATAATCCGTTAGGACGAGAACATACCGCCATTTTCGGGAGCTCGGCATGGGGCCGATGATAACCATTGCCCAACGCATAAAGGGATACGGCACGGTGGTTGTTCGCAGGAGTTCGGTCGGACAGTGGATTATGGTGGCGTGTCGCTGGCACATGTCGCATTGTCGAGCGTATGCTTCGCAGTCGGTGATCAGGGTGGCTAGTAGAAACCAAAGCTTTTGATTTTTAAAGCCAAAGCGCTCCCCCCGGAGTGGTTCCCTGTTGCGCCTTCGTGAGTTTCTACCATTACGAGCCTAACCTCGTCGCCGCAGATACACCTTAGGAGGACTTTGTTCGTTGTCCATCAATAGAGGATGCCATCCATGACGAGGTAATTGGTGCTTTTGACTTTCAGCCTGTGTGCTTCCCATTTTTCCTCAGAGAGTGTTCCATTGGTCAGATAAGCGATGAAAGGGTGCGCCAGTCCAGGCTAGACTCCTCAGTGTCGTTGCTTCCCTGAGTAGGGTGTACGGGATTTACGTAGTGATGTTGATCTATCGTCGGGGATTCTATCTTGATGCTTGGCTTGTTTATTCGGTGGATGGGGATCGTTCGCTTGACTTGATCGTGGAGCTTGCTCCCAAGTGCGGTGAGGTACTTTGGTAAGTTCGAAGAATTCGAATGTTTTGGCGAGGTCTTGGACGACCTTTAGATAGGCGTTCATTCGGTCGTTGCGAGCGTCGTAGTCCCCATTGTATTGGTTCGAGACGAGTTGAGAATCGCAGTAAGCACTTACTCATTTTGCTTTTACTGCGGAAGCGAGGCGAATGCCTATGATTAGGATTCGTATTCCGCCTCATTGTTTGATGCAACGAAGACGAAACTAAATAACTGACGTATTAGCTCTCCAGTGGGAGACTGGAGCTAAACTCCGGCCCCCGACCCTTTGTTGGTAGCTATGGAGGATCCAATTTGAGCTAGGGAGGACGAGGTCCTTTTCGAGTTCTGGCGGCAGTTCGATCAGGAAATATGCTAGAACCTGGGATTTGGCGGCGACCCGGTTTCTGTATGTGATGTCGTGTTCACTAAGTTCAATGGCCCATTTGGAGAGTCGTACGGACTGGTTAGTATTTTGCATCACCGTTTGGAGTGGATGGTTTGTCAGTACTTCGATCGAATGCGATTGAAAGTACGGACAGAGCTTTCTTGCCAAGGTGACAACGGCGAGAGCCATTTTCTCCAGGGTCGGGTATCGGGTTTCGGGGTCTGTCATGCGTTTGCTCGTGTAGAAGATAAGCTATTGTTCGCCCGATCCTCTTTTATCATCACACTGCTAACCGCTGTCGGTAAGACGGCAACTTAGAGGAATAGTGTATCGCATTGGTCCGGTTTTGATAGCATCAGAGGTGTCATTAAATATTTCTTGAGTTGGTTGAAAGCTTCCTCGCACTTCTTGTCCCATAGAAATTTTTTGTTTCCTCAGAGTAGTTTGTAGAAGGGGAGACACTTATCCATTGAGCGCGAAATGAATCGGTTTAGGCGGCAATTCGGCCAGTAAAGCGATGGACCTCTCTGTTGTTCTTCGGGCTGGGTAGTTCGAGGATTGTTGAGATCTGCTTAGGGTTCACTTCGATTCCTCTTTGAGTAACGATATATCCGAGGAACTCACCCGAGGTCACGCCGAATGTGCATTTCGCTGGGTTAAGCTTCATGCCGTACTTGCTAAGTATAGCGAAGCAGTCTTGAAGATGGTCGAGGTGATCGTCCGTGCGCAGCAACTTAACCAGCATGTCGTCGATTTAAACTTCCATCGTACGCCGAGCTGGGCTGCGAACATCTGGTTTACAACTCGTTGATACGTGACCCCTGCATTTTTTAATTCGAAGGGCATGATTTTATAGCAGTAGGTTCACCTGTCGGTTATTAACGCCGTTTTCTCTATGTCATATGGGTGCATTATTATCTGATTATATCCCGAGAACGCGTCCATGAACGTCAGGAGCTCATTCCATGCGGTTGATTCTACCAAACGATCGATCTGGGGCAACGGGAAACTGTTTTTTGGGCATGCTCTGTTGAGGTTGGTAAAATCTACACAGACGCGCCACTTACCATTTTTTTCTTGACGACTACCGGGTTAGCGAGCCATTCAGGGTATTGGACCTCCGAAATAGAACCTCCTTCGAGCAATTGGTCGACTTTGTCGTTAACCGCTTTAGATCGGTCGGGATCGAGTTTCCATCGCTTATGACGGATTTGTTTGATTGTAGGATCGACATGGAGTTAGTGCGTGGTGATAATGGGGTGGATACCTCGCATGTCCGAAGTTGTCCATGCGAAAGTTGATGTGTTAGCTCGGAGGAAAGAGACGATCCTGTCCGTCATATCGTCGGCAAGGTAAGCTCCGACACAGACAGTTTTGCTCGGATCGCATTCGTCCATGGCGACCTTGATTACTTCTTCTTTTTGGGGGTACACTTTATGGATCTGCTTCGACGTCGAGTTGACGTGGGACGTAGCGCATTGGATTTTGACTGTTGCGACCATGATGTCTCTTGCGGCTTGCTGATCGCCCTTGATTGTGAAGATGCGACCGTCCTTATTCGGGAATTTGATGCATTGATGATACGTTGAAGGGACGGCCCTCATTGAGTGTAACCAGGGTGTTCCGAGGATAGCGTTGTACGGAGCTTTAGATTTGATTACCGAGAATTTGACGGAACGAGTAACGCCTCCTGCGTAGACTGGCAGGCGTATTGTCCCGATCATTTCCTTGATGGCTCTGTTAAATCCGGTGAGGGAGCGCGTTGACGGCTTCATGTCCCGTAGGTTGACATCCATCTTATCGAGTGTTTCTCAAAAAATCAAATCGACCAAGCTCCTGGTGTCGATAAGAAATTTTGTCACTTCGCATTGTCCTATCCCGACTTCGATGAGTAGAGTATCGTTATGCGGGGTATGAACTCCGATGGTGTCTTGGTCCGAGAAAGTGATCTGTTGGTCATTCTCAGGTATGAATGGCCAATTTCTGGCTGTCGTTGCTTGCCGACAGATAATTTTTACTGTGCGAACAGATTCCTCGCACGGTGGTAATCCTCCCATTATTACGTTCAACTGGAGCTGTCTTGCAGTTCGTTTTGATCGGAGTTGAGCAAGCAGATCTCCGGTTACGGTGTCGAAGCTTGAGGATTCTTTTAGGGGTTCGTTTTGATCCTTTAAAGAGGGGACTTGTACTCGGGATTTGAGCTTATTGCGCAAGTCGCCAACTTTGGAGTTGAGAATATTTCGTAAATCGGTGGGCGTTGGGTCCTGTCCCGAGCTCTCGGATTTAAGTTTGTTGATTTTGATTCGGAGATCGGGTATAAGTCCTAGCTTTGTTTTAGTGCTCCGAAGGACATCGCGCAGGTCATAAGGGGATGGCTCCTCGTGGGAGGACACTTCCTTTTTGGAGAGGATGAAATGAACTCGCTTCCTATTACGTGGCTGCTCCTCGTCGGGGGCGGCAGTGTCCTTGGTGCGAGGCGATTGGTCATCGTTCGCGAGCTGGGGCTCCTCTGTTTGAATGTTGCTCGAGGACTTCTGGCTTCGCTTTTCTTTGTTTTTGCTCCAGCTCTTGCTATTCTTTTTCCTTGGCTTGGGTGGTTCGACGGTCGCGCTGCCGTTGTTGAATGCAGCGAGTAACACTTCCTGGAGTTGTTTGCACTCCTTCATGTCATGCCTTTTTACCTTGTGGTACAAGCAGAATTTCTATGATTCAGAAGAGGTCGAGGGGCCGCCCGGGCTGCGCTGGGCTTCGTCAGCTTCACGTTCCCATGTATTTCACCTCTTTCCTCGAACGACAACCGTGGATGCGGAGAGTTCGTCTTCGTCAACCACGTAGATGAAGCCTTTCTTTCGGTCGGGTCGGCCGCCCGAGAAATGCTGGCGCAGTTCCAGACGTGTCTCGGCTGGCTTGCTAGTTGCCGGCCTTGATGCATTTTGCTTGTTGAGTATTGCTCGGGTATCTTCCTCCATTCGGATAAAGTTATTCGACCGAGCAATTGCATCTTGGAGAGACGTGGTTGGACTTCGATATAAATCATCCCGGAATTTTGAGTGTACGTAGAGTGTATTTTGGAGGGCATCGATGGCGATGCTGTCGGGGACATTCACCCGAGATACGACAACTTTGAATTTTTCCATGAAATCGCTGAGGCTTTGGCCTTGTTGCTGGGAAAGCTTCCAGAGGTCTGAGGCTGTCGCTCCTTGATGGGTAAACATGATGTAATGTTTGAGGAAAGCTACTGAGAGATTGTGAAAACTGTCGATCGAGTTTTCGGGGAGGCGGGAAAACCACGTTTGGGCCGAGCCGGCCAGGCTTTCAACGAAAAGTTGACACAAACCAGCGTCCCTTTCTTCATCGGAGAAACTTGCCTGTCAGCATGGCTATGTTGAAGGAGGTGGCATGGTCTGTGGGGTCAGAATCGCCGGAGAAGGTGGGTAGACGAAACTTGTCCGTTGTACAAATTCGGACTTCGCTAATCCGGCGGGAAAAGGGGTTCCAGAGTGTGGCGGCGAGGACACGGTCGATCTGAGGAGTGGAGCTGATATCTTATTAATTTGCATGATTTTAACCATCATTTTATGTATATATTGATCATCTAAATCATCATTTAGACATATTTAGGTTGTATTGCATTACATTTGTCTATATCAGGTGTTGGAGATGATTATTGTTGAGTTTGAATGCATTTGAGGGGTTTTGAGTCAAAAGAGTGAAAGATGAACATGGATGAAGGTCTTACAGATATCTTCTGAAGCTCAAATTTTGGGAAAACATAGGAAATTGAGTCAGCTTTCTAATGGAAGTGGTTTCATGTCATTTGGAGTTATATTGAAGGAGTTATGATCTATCTACTGGAAGCATATCAACCATGTAGCGACCAGAACTGTAGCGACGAGAGCATGTCGCTAGGAGGGTCTGCGAATGTCCTAGCGACCTACGTGTAGCGGGATGACCATGTCGCTACAGACGAAAAGACCCAACTCGTTTTTAGGCATCTATAAATACTTGTTAGACCTAAGTTTGATATATATCTCATTTTTCTCTTAAGACTTTGTCTAATCTTGTAAAAGCTTGAATCTTTGAATCATTCTAAGGAAGTTATTTATCTTATATCTTGTTTCTATTGATCATTAACATGATCAACTTTGAATCTCATATGGGTTTAAGGTTTTTCATGAGGATTAGAGAGTAGACACACTTTAGGTTCATGGGCTAGGGTGATTAGAGTGATTGAGTGAAGATCTAGGGTGTTTAGTATTAGATCATTTTGTTTCCTTGCTTATCTACTGTTCTTAATGTTAGATTAGTGTTGGCCTCTATAATCTAGATCATTAGGTATTTCTCGCCCGGAAGGTGTTCGATGAAATGCCTGAACCAAGTTGATATTGCTTTTTGCTTACCTTACCAAAGACATTTGATGTTAAGGGAGCTTAGATTGCTAGTAGACTTGTCCATAATGATTGCTTTAGTGATATTCAACCAAAGACATTTGATGTTTGAGTTACTTAAGCAAATGAGCATTTATCTTGACAAAGAACTTGTTTAGTGTTGTGTCTAGGCATAAGGAAAGTGTTTGATTGATAGCTTGCCACTCTAGCTTGGATCTTAGTCACCCAAAATCAAGTCCCTATTCCCATGGATTCTACCTTAGGATTTGATTGAGTTCTTGCACTTGTTTCTTGATTGGATTTGAGATCACCTTGTTTATATTTCTAAGATCTTAGCTTGTTACAAATCAATCATCTTCCTATTTGCTTAAATTAGGAAAGTTTGTGAATTCTTAGTGTTATAGATCTTTAGTTCCTTGTGGATTCGATCCTAAAGTGTTACAATGACAGACATTCGATTGTGGCATTGTTTACACAATAGGTTAATTGGTGAGTGTGTAAACGCGAATATCAATTTGGCGCTGTTGCCGGAGAACTAAGTAGATTTGTCATTAGGATTTTAAATTTTCTTGAGATTAAGCTTTATTTTCTTATGCTTTGTTTTGCTTTGTATAGTTACTAACTTTCTATTCTAGTTTTTGTGTTTTGTAGTGATGGCTGCAAGCCACTTATCTTGGCCACAAGAAGAGGATGACACACTTGAAGATCACATTGAAGTTGAGCCATATGTTGAGCCACCACCCTTTGATATACACATACTCACACCAGAACAGAGGGTGGAGTTATATTGGCTTCAACGAGAGAAAGAGAATTGGAGAAAGACAACGATTACCCTCGCAAGAACAATCCGGATGAGCCTTATTTAGGATTGAGCAGAGTTCGAAGGAAGGGAAGTTACAACTGATGAGGTTAAGAAGCTTATGATCTTAAAGAGGTAATATACTGGGTTCCACCAACTCAGCTAGAAGGTATATACAATTCGAACTTAGAACTTCATTTTGAGAACATTTGCTTGCCTTGTGTTGAAGAAATTGCCTCTGATCTTAATTGTTTAGTGCTCATCAATGAATGTCTTGATCTGATATGTGAGACTAGAAAACTAGATGATTTGAGAGTAGAAAATCTTGCTAGAGATCATATTGCAGTTTGTTTTAACAAGAACTATCTTTGTGCTTCAATTGATCTCATTTTGATGCTTGATGAATCTAGAACTCTTCTTGAACCATCTGAGTTAGGGGATGAACTTGATGTGGATAAACTCTTTCTTGAGATAGAAAACCCCCTTGTCAAAAGCAATCATTAGAATGAGAACATTGTGTTTTATTTGATTGATGGAGATAGAGTTGACTACTTTGTTAAAACTTCATTTGAATCTGTAGTTGACTTTGTGTTTCCACCAAATGCATTTGATTCTCATGATCATTTGAACATCAAGGAGCATGTATTGATTCATGTTATATCTTTTATGAAACTCCTTGATGAAAAATATGTCTATTATCTATGGACAGTAGTGTGCTCCTTTGCACACTTTGTTTCTTGTGTTTGCAG